>CAHIKZ030003813.1:2212500-2342500 GCA_903632075.3 Acanthosepion pharaonis
GTTGCTGCTGTTGTTGTTGTTCTTCTTTTTCTTCTTCTTTTATGTGCTGTGTCCCATCAGGGCGTGCGTAATCATGGTTCTCCACAACTTCCTGCTCCTTGCAGCTTTTAGCAATGTTCGTCTTTTTGCTATAGCTCCTAATCACTGTTCTGCCAACACTTTACTACAAGTTCATTAAGTAGGTTATTCGCTGCTTTCTGCAGCCACTCTTAAATTCAACACGTCTCCTGTGCGTGTTGCATTTTCCCAAGCCCTCTTTCCTCATTATGTGTCCTAAAATTGTCTCTTCCTGGTTCTATTTATAAGTGGCCTTTTGGTTTCCATTTTCTTTAAAATTTCATCGTTGCTCACAGTGTATGATTTCCTCAGTATCCTTCTGTAGAACCCCAAGTCTGTTGCTTCAATCTCTTCTTCATCTGTTAGGCAATTGTTCAGCATTTACTGTCATATAGGACAACCGGTATTAAACGACAGTCCAGTACTCTTTGAAATTTTCCTTTTCTTTTTCCTTTTCTTAACATTTGGAAGGCGTCTTTCGATATTCCCGACACGCCTTTGGATTTCTGTGTGGTAATTTCTGTCCGCTGTAACAACAATTCCGACCAGCGTTGAACTACCCCAGGACAATTCAATCATTTCTTTAGCGAATGAAAACGCTATTACTCAAATCTGTTACTTGAAGCTTAGCTGATACATTTGCAGTTGTTGCTGCAACAAACTGTGCATATCGATGCATCTTTACTGCACACACACACGCACACACACACACACACATCCACACACACACACACACACACACACACACACACACACGGACCGGTGGGGAAGGGAGAGCAACTTATGAAACCGGGTCAAGCATTGTGATAACAAAAAAGGTCAATAGACCAAGAGTAAATAATGTAAATAATGATAACTCCTCAGCCTAGAAATTCAGAAGAAAAACATACATACATACATTTATGTCTATACTAGCTTAAAAGCCGCCCTATCGGGAGGAATTTAAGTTAGCTTCAACAGAGGGCTTTTGATTGAGCCTTCATCACAAGAGGAGTAGATGCGATAGACAACAATAAGCTACAAAATAACTCAAAATTGATAGCTGCATTTAAGTATAAATATTTAAGCTTATCTTTTAAAAGTTCAGTGATAACTCTTATGTCACTTAATTTAAAGACAATTTGATGTCGAAGGTACTTACTTTCTGTGCAAACAATAATTTTTATTTCAGGGTGATTTTTGATGGATTTCGCAATTGATTTTGATTATTTCGAAATTTATTTTCAAGTTATAAAATTGTTATCGTACAAAAAAAAATCGTCGAAAACAATCGCAGTAGTGAAAGCTTGGAAATCCAAAGATTCAGGATTGTTGGTCCGGAATGATTTTAATTTGCTGATGGAGTCGGCCTGATTTCAAAATGGGATGATATGTTGGGCTACAGCCTATAGGAGAAAAGTTGAAAAACCCAACTCATAAAGGCTGCCAGCCAAATCGAGGGTGCCCAATCTACCCTGCTCTTAACCCATAGCTGATTGTGATGGCAGGTGAAGAAATAGATCTATGCCTTTACCAAAGGCATTAGAGCGAACCCGTCTACCAATTCACCGCTGCTAACCGTTACATGACCTGCACATCCCATGTTATTAAGACATTAACATTTCATCAGCAGTATGTCGTTTGGCATTTGTGCGCGTAGCGTAGACCAGTGACTACAGTACGGGAAGATGGGATTGACGTCTCGAGTCCTAATTTCAGCCGTGGCTGTTGCGTTTGCTTTCGTAAAAATAACCCCAGGAAAGGTATGAATCCATCATTTCTCTCCACCTTCTTATAGGTTACTAGCAGGGCTCTTGTTTTGGCTGGCGATGTCTAGAAGAAAGACAACTATGAATTCAAGAAGTTGTAATAGAACTAGAAATACCACTACGTAAAAAAACTACTTGGAACCAACACAACGGTAACACTTTGAATTGGCCTGGCCGTGATATTATATCCAACGAGAAGTCTTCTTTTTCTATGTGCCATGCTCCTTCAGGAGGTAGGCGATCATGGCTCTCCATAATTTCCTGTCTTTTGCAGCCCTTAGTAAATTTTGTCATTTCGCTATCTCTCATGATCCCTCTTTTGCTAACCATTTACATAAGCTCGTTAGGGAAATTATGCGTTGCTTTTCTCTCCCTTGTCTTCAATATGCCCTGTGAGTGTAAATTTTCTAAACCTTATTTTCTCATTATATACTCTAGAAATTTCGACTGTCTCTTTTTTATGTTAAGTATAAGGATTCATTTTCTTTAAGACTTTGTCATTGCTCACATGTCCGGTCCATGTTGTTTTCAGTATCCTTCTTGAGAATTACATATGCCTTGCCTGAAATCTATTCTTCAGCTGTGATTAGATTGTTCAGTATTCAATGTTATATGAGCACGCGATATTTGATAACAGTTACATACGTCTTTTTTTTTGTTTCTAACAGGATTTTCCTAATTTTTAATACTTTTGGAAGACATGTTCCGCTATCTCAATCCACTTTCCGTTCTCCGTTTGAGAGTTCACAGAAGAATAAAGGTTTAATCTCCTTTTTCTTTTATTCCGTTTCTATAAAAATAAAAAAATAAAAAACAATCTATAGCGTTGCATATTCTCGCTATAGAACCGAATACTACGGAGTATAAAACTGGCATTTACGCGTTCTCGAACGCTTTTGTCAGCGTTGCTTCCTCACTATTCTCAATTCATGAAAAACTACGAAGTCCCCCAAGATAGCCGGTGCTGCCAGCTGTAATGGAAATTCGGTGGAATAGAAGGTAGTCACCAAAGAAATACAGGGACTCATAAGAAACAAAAAAACAAAAAAAAAAAACAACAAAAAAGCAGCAACAAACTTACCACTTATAGGATCAACTACGACTGATGGGAAATATGACGACAGACGATCTTCCAGGCAACCTCTGAGATTACCTTGCGCTAGGATCGAAAAGAAGATGTAAATAGAAGTTCTTACCGGTTGAGTTAAGGTTAGGGTTAAATGTTTCAGAATTAAGTAGTTTGTTTAGTACGGACCTCACTAGACAAACAGGCGTGAAATAACCTTTTAATCTTAATTCGTGAAACCAAGCCTTAATGGTGATTAACTTTTCACAGGCAAAGCTAAACTTTGGCGTGCGCTGATTCTCCAATTAGTATTTGAAATGTAAAACTTAGAAGTTCCAGTGTTTCAGTTTTGCATATATCTTATAAGAAACAGCATTAGAATGCATATCACTAATGCTAAATCAATAACTGTGATACTTAGATGACACTTTCATACTCTGGCAACACCAAGAAGAGATCCAGCTACTACTGGACCATGTGAACTCAAAAAGATCATCGATACAGTTCACAATGGAGAGAGAAAACAACAAAAAAGTAACATTCCTGGATGTACTAATATTTCGAACAGAGCATGGGTTCAAGACATTAGTATACCACAAGCCAACATCACCGGACAGTACCTCAACTTCAACTCCCACCACCATCCATACATTGTCAAGAAAGGAATCTCCCGCTGCTTACAACATCGAGCAAAAGTCATAAGTGACGACCCAGAGATATATGAAAAAGAAATGGTCAGTATAAGCAGTACTCTACAATATAACCACTACCTTGGGTACATGACAGCAGCTCCTACAAACTGGGATAGAACTGTGCAAGAGGATAACAACAGTTCACAAACACCTCTTCCTTAAAGACCTCTCATAAAAGAGAAGATGATTAAGGACGGTGTGTACACCATCCTATGCAGCTGTGGTAAGAAATATACAGAAGAAACAGGCCGCCCCCTTAAGATAAAACTGCAGGAACACAGCAAAGTCGTAACACAAAAAGAAACAAAAAAATCACGCGTAGCTGATCACATATGGAGGAAAAAGGGAGATCACCGCCTCTGTGGGATGTGGTTGAAACAAAAGAGATAAAACATCAATTAAGAAATCTTAAAAACTTAAGGAAACTTAAAGAATCAGCGCATATGCTATGCCACAAAAATCTCTTAAGCAGGCCAGGCATAGAAATGAATACAATATGAGAACCAGCGGTACGGAGTGTTAGTGAATAACAATAATGACAACAAAATTTTAATATGAGCTCTGGTAACTAAATGTTTACTGAGGCATTTTAGTTATGTGCCATGCGTGATACACGCTTAGGCGATCACGTAACTATCAAAACATGACTGACGAGGCAGATTTTTCCCCGCAGTCGGTTGCCATTTCTTTCTGCGGTAGACCAGTTGCTATTCAAGTCTACAGAACCCAGTCTGTCCTGCTATTCACCTATAGCTGGGGGTGGGGAGAGTAGGATTCATACCTTTACCAAAGGTATTAGCACGCAATTAGCATGTAATGGATTTGACTGGAATTCGAAATCGGCTCTACCGAACCGCACCATGAGATTTATAAATCCCCAAAATTAATACACCGATGCCCTCAAGGACACAAGGCCCACTTGATAAAAGCGTTGTTTGAATCCAGTGACTTAACCCAAACAGTGAGTTCAATACTTGGCTAAACAGAAGTGAACAAAAACTTGGAAAGTTGAGTTAAAGGGAGATAATTGATACAGGGATATCCGGAAGAGTCATGGCACGTGGAACTAGAAGAATTTGCCTCGGTGGACAAAATAAAAGGATTCCGTTCGAAATTCCAATGACCTGAAGAAGGTCAGATCGTACAACGGCTGAAACGCAGTGAATACGGCAACAAAGATGAGGACAAAAGTCCGAACTATGTAAATAGGGTAAATATCAAAATAGATATGTGCCATATCTAGAGAAGGTGCCATATCTGAGATTACTGTTTGTAACAGTTTCGTTTGCTTCAAAAGTGGAAATTTTAACCTAAAAGCCCAAGAACGTCCCGCCAGTCTTTCATGATGACCAAATCGAAATGCTTCAAATGAACCAAGTCACACGACACGGAGAAAGATACATCACGTATCTCATATAAACACATGATAGAAATTCATCACTTATCATGTATTCCATATACTCATTGTAATGTATTTGAAAACATTTAAGTACCAAAATCTCTACGATGTTTGGGTGTCTTACAATTTAATTTAAAAAAAAAAAGAGTGGGCCAAATTAATATCTTTGCTCAAACCCAACAATTTGCACATTTTTAAAAGATCACAAGCAATGAAAAATGGATTATTTACAAAAGAGGTGTTGCGGAAAATGTTCTGAAGAAAACGAAAATTCTGTATGTATTCGAAGAAAATGGTGATTGTGTATGTTGATGGGATTATAAATGGTTTATTGCGAGCTGCTTCCGAGAAATCAAATGTTGAATTCACACAAATGCTGTTCCTAACTGGATAGATTAAACGCATCAATCGATGAAAAGCGTCCGGAACTTAGTAATCGGAAGGGTATCTTCTCTCATCAGGACAAAGCCAGACGTCACGTCTCTTTGCAGATCCGGCAGAAATTGGTACAGATTTGTGGTAATGTCTTACTACACCCACCGTATTCAGCTGACCTTGCACCTTCGGAGTACCACTTATTTCGACCCCAACAGATCTGTCCTAGTTGGAAGAACTCCAATTTTCTGGCAGCTTGTAAAAACCACTTAGACAAGTTCATCTCTCAGAAAGATAGCAAGTTCGGAGAGGATGAATTCATGACGCCGCTACAAAGAAGACAAAAGTTAGTGAAAGAAAATAGCACATATATCTTTCTAAGCAGAAATATCTAAATATTATATTTGAATTTCTGTTCGAACTAAGATATCTAATTCCCGTTAACATGCTCTATCTTTGATAAGAGATCGATCAAACTAAGAATTGAGTAATACCGCCAATCTGTACAGGTACTGCCCAATCTTTACTAACCAGACTCAACGGAGTTTAAAAAGTTATGCGACCTTGCACGTGATGAATTATTCTTCCTCAATAACCCTTGATCCTCAGATGAAATGCTGCCAATATTTCACTACTATTTCCGCTATTATTTCGGGAGAGTTACATTCCTTAGTACCATCCACCACAGAACCTCACAGCTAGGATCATCTATGCCGAGTTCATAGTAGAACCACAGTCGTGTTCCTTTGATAAAAAAGCAAGTGCCACTCTTCCCCAGATCTGTTATTTTGTGGAACAAACTCAGAGACTGACACCTTCAATCTTGGTCTCTTTAAGTCCATGCTTAATCTATCCCACTCATCCTCATAATGCTCATCACCCTTTCTCCCTTATTTACATTCCCACCCAGCAACCATCTACCTTGAGTGGCCCTTAGGCCTTGTGTTAAGTAAACTATCAGTAAAAAAGAAAGATCAACTGCAATTCAGCCAATACACTAAAAGACTCTTTTGGGCAGCTTAAGTGAACGTATTATGGAAATTTGGTCAGGTTCATAATTTCTGAGTGTAACACACACACACATATATATATATAGAGAGAGAGATAGATAGATAGATAGATAGATAGATAGATAGAGAGAGAGAGAGAGAGAGAGAGAGATCAATGTGTAACCGTGACAATATTAATATTAAAGCGATATTATTTGACCTGTTTGAAACGAACGGGAGTTCACAACACCTGGTATTAAAAAAAAAAGAACTCAAAATAGATTGTATATATTTTTGCTATGATGGCGATATTGCTGTATCCGTTTTTTTATATTTTATTTTGCTCTCTTTAATTAAAACTTTGTATTATAGATGCAGCCGTTCATATTCCCAAGATAAAAATAGAAATAAAATACAAACAAAAACAGCAACATTTAATAGGAAACACAGTGAAATAATGCGAGCCTGAAATCAAAAAATCCAAACTCCACATATGACGTAACAATATGATATTGTTTTTAAATTCAAGACATAATGCTAACACTCTCAAAATAAAATGCCTCTACTCTGACCCCGAAACTAATTTGCGCCCTGAAGATAGCCAAAATAATAGAAATATATAAAATAAGGACCTTGCGAAATAATATCTAAAATACTCTTATAATCTAGAACAGTTATAATATTTTTATGGTAAAAAACCCCTAGTAAAACATAGTCCCAACGAATATTTCATGTGGCATTTATATATATATATATATATATATATATATATATATATATATATAATATTTATATATATATATATATATATATATATGATAACATTTAATATATATATATATATATATATATATATATATATATATATATATATATATATATATTATATATATATTTGATATAACATTTATATATATATATATATATATATATAATATTTATATATATATATTTGATGTAACATTTAATATATATATATATATATATATATATATATATATTTGATGTAAAACATTTAATATATATATATATAATTTAATTTATATATATATATATATATATATTTATAATTTTAATATATATAAATATATATATATATTTGAAATTTAATATATATATATATATATATATATATATATATATATATTTGATGTAACATTTATTATATATATATATATATATATATTTGATGTAACATTTATTATATATATATATATATATTCATCAAGAGCCGAGTTAAAAACAGACGATAAATTTATTTTTATCAGACAAAAATGAAAGAATAACGTAAGTTAAGTGAATTGTGTGCTAAATAATGGTATAATATTCATCAATAAAAATGAAATAAGCGTTTTCATAATAAAGAATATAGTGCTACTTAAGGCCCCCAGAAAAGGAAACTACATAAAGTGAAGAGAGGAGAAAATACTTGTCTGAATAATTTTCAAAGAAATGGTACAATTTTCGAAGCAAAGTTCGTGTAAACAGCGACGAACAGAAGAAGCACACCAGCTGAAGACTTTTCCTTGATGTGGGAGCCACTTTGATATGCCTTTCATTTCTCGTTTGGTGATTGTCAAATTTCTTCTATGTGATTTTTCTTTCTGTGCAGGGATGACCTGGGTTCATGTAGCAGCTGTTTGTCGACTTCGAAGATTAAATCCTAGTCCCCCTTAAGTAACCTACAGGTAGACTCTGAATACACTTCTTGGGATTTAGAAGGAAACCTTTTTATTGGTTTTGGATGAAAAAAAAAAAAAACGCAGCTGTTTTCACATGAATCGAAATGTACCAAAAATATTTCCGAAATTCAAAAATTAAACAAAAGCCAAACGCAGCGTCTGCTTTCTATTTGAAAAGCAGACGATCCGCCTTCAAGCAGCTTAAATTTCTTATAAAGTCAGACGTAACGTTTGAAAAAAAAAAGACAAATTAAGTAAAACATAATGAAAGAAATATCTTTGTGATCTTTAATCGATATGTGAAAGAAATATATTATGTCTTTAAGATAGAATAAATTTAAAATTTAGTTGACGGTGAAATTTAACGTTTTTTATCTAACATATTTATGTAACATATTTTAAACTTCAGATATCAACGACGAATTTTTAGAGAAAATGGAATAAAAATAGGAAACGTATACTTAACATCAGGATGATACAGTTGACAGATACTAGGGCACAAGATGGCTTTGAAATTCTGATACTCACAAGGCATTTTCAAGGAAAGCGGAGCAAAAAGACAGAATTTATTAAAAGCTACGAAAGAAAAGAAATAGTGGAGAGCCATGATCGTCCATGTTCTGAAGATGATTGCTGTTCATAAATCCGGTAGATTTATCTTATTCCATACCATTGCTTTATTTACTCATTTAGAGCGCTGATTCGCGCTGAGTGATATTTAAAAATATGTTTCTTTTTCATAGTTATGAATTTTATTTTTATTTTGAGGCTTTTTAAAAAGGAATCCGTCAACGTGCCAACTGTTCATAATAATGAAATAGCAAAAAAATATTGTGAATCTGTAAAAAAAAAAAATATGTATCAAAACTTTTAAAAAGGATTTCAAATATAGCACTCTTATATGGCGTGAAGAAAAAAAATATATATATATATATATATATATATATATATATATATATATATACACGGTATAGCGACTGTTTCTATGGTAACGGAGCTAATGTATGCAGATTGAAACAGTTTGGCACAGACTGACATTAAACACTAAGTTATAACGCTCTCGTACACTTATAGCAGTGGTTGCACGGAAAGTGTATACAGTATGGTTTTCTCGCCACACCACAGACGTTCCATTAGTGGTCATGACTTGAGTATCAGTTTTTGGCCAAGGACGACATTCCTCAGGTCCGACAACCACCATCTTTCCTAGATCTCGCCCCTTACAACGTTTTCCGTTTGAAAAAACTCAAAACTAACAAAAAAAAAAAACAAGATTTCAAAGAATTCAAAAAATGCGACGTGTAATCTACTCACTATCCCCCCCAAAAAAAAGAGATCTGGGAATGCTTCCAACAGTGAAAACAACGCTGCTTAAAGTGTGTGGCTTCAGAACAGGACTACTTTGATTAGATTAAATGCAGAATTGATATGTGCTGCAGTTTTCTTATTAATGCATAAAAAATATTTTGATGTTAAATGTCCGTCCTGTTTAATTACACTGACAAGATTAAATTCTCTGAACCTTCTTTCTTTATGATGTCTGCTATGATTAGGTAAGTGTACGTAAAATTTCTGTTTCCATTTTTCTTGAAATTTCTTTGCTGCTCATCTTCCGTTTGTACAGTAGCTTTCTCATCATCCTTCTGTTGAAGCACATCTCTACTGCCACATATTTCGTCTTCACCTGTAAGACACTAATGATGAAATGGAGCCTAAGACCTATACGGAAGCGTTCGGAAGCCACTAGTACACTTGTATGATTGTAATTTTCAAATGTTTTACTCAGAAATTTGTTTTCCTCATCTGTTGGTATTATTTATACACGAATAAGCACACAACTGATAATAAGAAAGTATTGACAAGCCAATATCTCTTTCATCAGAGTAATTGGCATTGATACATCACAGGCTTTTATTCTTAATTATAAACAAAACATTTAAAAATCAAATTTTCCTGCAGATATAGTAGATTTTCTAAGAACAGCTTAGATGTTGTACAAGGACGAAAGTATGAGACACCCAGTGAGGACCGAACTCACAACTCAGTCGGAATTGATCTCGCAAGACAAGCTTTCTAACAATTACACCGCGTCGAGGTTCCCATTTATAGTAAGGTAATATAAACTATTGTTAACTCCGTAAAACCTGGTATAATAAATGAAGATTGTGCTTTTTGCCTGGACTTCTTTTATGTCCTGTATACCTTCATGATATGGATGATTAGGACTCTCCACAACTTCAGATCACTTGGAGCACTAAGCAATTTTTTACTGCTTGTGATACCTGAGGCAAGGTGGATTAATAGATAGCGGCTCGGATTGAGCCGAGTTCAGTCTAGTACATTGCGTTCAACTATTTGATAATACCCTTGGGAACGGTATGAATTAATCTCTTTTCCCTAGCTGTTGGCAAATAGCAGGATAGACTGGCCCCTGTGGCTTTGGTTAGCAACCAAGTTAATTTCTGTTTTCCTATGCCTCTTATAAAGTCTGTGAGTGTCAGATTCTTCACGTCCTGTTTTCTTATTACAGAAATGTCAACTGTATTTTCGTATCCATTTTCTTTAAAGCTTCCTTGTTGCTCAAATGTTCCATTCATCCTGTTATCAGTATTATTCTACAGAAGAATATCTCTGTTGCTTCATGACTTTTTCTTATCTATGAAGAAATTGTCCAGCATTCACTGTCATATAAGAGGATTAATATTAAGCAACAATTTAGCATTCTTATAAAGGCTGTTCCAATAACTTGGACCGATTTTAAATTTGAATAAAGTTTAAGCGTCTAATGATTTTTTTCTTTTTCTTTCAGATTTAACAACTTATGTCTTGACAATTTCAACAATGGAAAGAATAACAATCAAACAACGTGTTAAAGTTATCGATGTCTATTACGAGAGATTCAAATAGAAATGCATTTCGCGATATTTCTGGTTAAAATAAGTGACAAATCGGGAGTACAGTTGAAAAAAAAATTGTTCGTAAATTCAAACAAACTCTATTCCTCATCGCGCGCAGGAATTGAAACTCTTCACAACAACGTTACAATGAAATTTGACAAAAGGTATGTCTCTACACGCTTAAAAAAATTCAATTGACACAAGAACTAAAACCTGATGACCATTTGGAGCGTCATACACTTGTTAATTGGGTGTACGACCAAAGATAAGCCGATGAAGATTTTCCGATAAAAATCCTCTTTAGTGATGAAGCCCATTTTCATCTTGGTGGATTCGTTAATAAGCAGAATTGTCGCATTTGGGCTGATGTAAATCCAAGGAAGATTGTTGAAAAGCCACTGCATCCACAAAAGGTCACTGTTTAGTGTGCATTTTTTGCTAGCGGAATCATTGGGCCGTATATTTATATATTTGAACGTCAATTTTCGCAATAGGCTTTGATAACTTTAACACGTTGTTTGAGTTTTAATCTTTCCATGATTCAAATTGCCAAAGACATAAGTTGTTAAATCTGAAAAAAAGAAAAAAAAAATTAGACGCTTAAACTTAATTCACATTTAAATTCGGTCCAAGTTACTGGAACACACTATATTTGTTTCCAGCGCCATTTTCATGTTTCGTATTAGCTAAACTTACTTTCTCGTAAGCAACTTTCGATCTTTCAATGCCCCTTTATATTTTTGTATCAAATTTTCCATCGTCTGTTATAACACTTACCAATTACATTTCCGTACTTGTTTTATTTTGATGTGTCCAATTTGTAGTTCACGTGTTGGGCTGACCCTTTTGCTAATGACCATATATTCTGTCTTTTTGATAATTGATTCCTTTATTCTCACTGGCAGAGGAAATAAAAAAATATCCGCTAGATCTCTTTAGAAAAAAAAAACTATTTTTCGCTGTTGATGTTTATTTAAATAATCAAAACGGAATTGTTTACGTGAGAGAAAGGGTGCTAAAATAATTCATTTTCTTATACAGGGGTGGGCAGAAATAACTTCCACATAAAGTTAAAACATTACTGGAAATTGTGTTTACATCTAGCTGATATCTTACCCACGAGATCGCTAAAAAAAAGGCATAGCATGATGAAAAAGACCCCAAACTTGGATAAAAACAAAATTTAAATCGTCTAAATGTTTTTGAAAATTATTAAAGGAAAGCTTTAAAATTATTTTTGGTCAAATTTTTTCCAGTTTTTTAATCTTAATAGCAAAGCAGAAAATTTTCGTTAAGAATCTAGTTTTTTTGAGTCAGAGAAATTGACCATGTATTTTTTCCATTTTAAAAAAAACTAAAAAATCTGACTTTGAAACTGTTTTTTAAATATCAATTATCATTTTTCAAAATATATATTTATAATATATAAATATATAATTTCTTTTATAATTTTTTTGCTTTTTTTTGAACCAAACTTATTTTAAAAGCTTGGATAACAAAACAAACAAAAAAAAGATGTAATTTGAAAATAAAACTAAAAGCAGGTCAAAAAAAAATTTCGCGTCTCTTGAAATGTGATGAATGATATATTTACAATAATTCCATGAGGCTAATTTGTTCTACGGATAGGATATAAAATATATAAATAATATTATATATATATATGTGAACAAATTATTTACCCCGTTATTTTTAACGAAAACTTTCTGATAGTCTGGCTTTTTTTTTTTTGTACTCAGCTTTCACCTTTACGTTTATGATGCTTTATGGGAAATATATTGTAAAGAAATTTAAAAAAAAACTGTTGAACATCGACATTAAATTTCATATTTCTCAAAGAAAGGTAAAAATCTAATTAATTTAGCGATTTACCTTTCTTATGAAATTTTAGTAGATTTTCAGGCAACATAAAATACTATAATTTTATGTCATTTATTACACTGAAAAAACTGTTATTTATATTTGAATTCATTTTATTATTAATTTTGATATTTAATTTATGGAAAAATGTCGTAACTGAGATTAACTAAAAAATAAGATCAATAGCAATTTTTCATAAGATGATACGCATACTTGTAGGTCTGTGGCCCTTCTCATTTTGAAATCAAATTAAATTCTCCAGAATGTTTTTCGCAAAAGTAAAGGCGTTTTTAACTACGGAGAACAATTTGAACTCAAATAACGGTCGTTAATTATATTCCGTTGGTCTTCCATTTATTTTGCGGCCAATATAATTACAGCTCGATTATAAGCACAAATTTACAATTTCTTAATTACTGGGTATCTTCTGATTAGTCAAAATGATACAATTTAAAACGCGCTAAAAAAAGATATATCTATATAGGATATATATATATATATATATATATATATATATATATATAATTTTATAATATTTAACAACTTAAATGTGAAAATTACATTATAATTAATGAAATAACAAATAATTGTATTAAAAATTCATTTTCATCGAACGCATTTTTGCTTTGAAAAAATGTTATCCATATTCATAAAAACAACTAAAAGCAAATAAAAGCATTTGAAATTAAATAATATCTTTGTTTTATTGTTAGTTTTTTATGATTACAATTCAGTAAAGCTGATTTTCAAATCATGGTATGTGCGTATCCAAAAAACTAAAAAACAAAAAAATGAAAAACAAATTCCAAAAAGCCCTGTGCTTTTTAAACATTCAAGGACAAAAAAACCGATGCGAAGAAATTTCTAGCGATTTTGAGAAAATAATAAAATTAGTTATGGGGGAAGGGATAAATATTTAAAAAAAAAATATTTCTACCATGAATTTAGAAGAAAAAAACATATTTAAAATAATTTATCCGTAAGAATAGTAGAGAAAAAAAAGTTTCATTAACATCCGATAATTTTTTCTATTTTTGCACGATTTTTTCAAATTAATATGTGTCAAACCAAAAAACGTGCTAAATTGGTTGGTTGTTTTTTGTTATTCAACACTAGTTCCGACATGGATACAAATAGAAAAAAAGGTTTTTTAATCAAAATTTAGAATGTTCGAAAAAGAAGGATTTTTTAAAAAATAATTTAAAAAAAAACCGGTCTTTCCTCTTAATATCAACATAATGGGCATTTGCCGAAATAAAATTTTGTTTCCGGCAATTTTGGCGTCTTTTTATTTCAAGCTATGATAATTTTTTGGCGATTTTTCGTAATTAACCGAATCTAGCTGATATCTTACCATTATTTATGGAAGGCATTTATGACAAAGGTATATGTGAGCAATATTTCTGCCGCACCCTGTATTTAACCAGGTTCGACGTTGTTTAACGTAACGTATGGGGTAAATGGTTTGGCGTGAGAAAAATAAATTCAGAACCGAGGCTTTAATATTAGAGAATTTTAAGATACTTTTCAAATACAATTCGAAAAAACGTTATATCTCTATCTTAATAAAAAAACAGATAAGGTTCTATAATCTTAGGAAAAAATCAGGCGAGGAGAAGGATGATTGAATGTATAACTGTTTCCCCAGAATAGAGTTAGTAACTCCATTCATAGATAAAAATCTACTTGCTGCAGAAACATATTGGAAAGATCCGTGTTCTTATAATTCGCAGGAATTTTATATTTATATATATATATATATATATATATATATATATATATATATATATATATATATATATATTTGTTTCTGAGAAATTTTCAATTCTTAATTTTTCATTGCATCTCTCAGATCATGTTTTTTTTTAAAAGTCATGGATAACAAACAAACAAAAAAAATACCATCGCTCATATATACAAATTCAGAAGAGAGGTTTACTAAAATGTTCTCTTCCTGATCAAAAAACTTTTCTCCTCTTCTTTCTCCTCAAAAAAAATAAATATGATGTTTTGAAGAATTCGTTTGTGATTTGGGTGCAATATCTTTCCAGTGATAATTTTTTATTTTGATTGTGTATATATATATATATATATATATATATATATATATATATATATTTTTATAAAAATTTATAACATGATGTTATAAATGTCTAGCCATTTTGCATCCTGTCTGATAGGTTATCTAAGATTGTTTGTCTGGTAAATTGGTTTTAAAGTTTCCAGATGAATTAAGACACCGACTCAGGCACATTTTCTATATCTCAAAGCTCAAAAAGAAGCAGAAACATTGCAACCAGCTTGACAGCAAAACTGCAATCATAGCTATTTAGATCTTTAAAAGTTATTAGAATTAAAATAATTTTTTTGAACATGGACAATTTATATGAAACCATTAGTCTAAAAAAAACGTGAATAAAAAAAAAAAACAATGTTTCACTAATGTTTCTGTGAAAGCGATTTACAAGCGGAAAAATATATACGATTTCAAGGCATTTCTTCATTGATGAGAGACGATTAGATCGTTTACAATTATCACCATCTGAAAAAAATTTTTTTTTTTGAATTTCTGAACCTAAAGTTTCATGGTCTTAAACCAACGTTCTAACAACAAAGCCACACGCAAAATATGTATACGCATCAAGAATTTACTAATACACACACACATGCACGTACATAAATATACACATTTAAAAAAAAAAAAAAAAAAATGCGCGCATGCGGTGGATTACTCTGTGGTCTGTTGATTTGTCAATGGATTTCTCCGACGTGAATGAACGTCTAAAATTCGATACGAGAATGTACTTTTGTATGCATATGTTTCGAAATGCGTTTTTCCTACCCCTGACCTAATAAATTTGAACTCCCGCTATGTTAGCCGCTGGTCGTTATCCCGTTTTACCATAATCCCTTGTGGTCAGCATTTATTTTTGCGGCCAATGATTTTGCTGTTCATCAATAGTCTTGTTAGAATATTTGCAAATATTAAACGAAAATCAATGGCACTCAAATGGCAGGAAAAATATATATAGGTTGACTTGTTGAAAAATTTCATTATATACTTTGCAAAGTATATATATATATATATATATATATATATATATATATATATATATATATATAAAAATGTCTGTGTGTGTACAAAAAAAAAAAAAAAAAAAAATATATATATATTCATTTAAAGACAAATTCCATATAAATATATAACATAAAATGACGTACAACTGATATGAATAGAAGTACAAGACTCGCATATATTGAATGCATTATCAGAGACGAAGGCAAATAATGTTTGCATGATATACAAAGGGGACAATTACCTACACATACAATAACACGGGCACATATATATATACATTCATTTACTCAAAGCATATATACACATAATACATATCTACAAATAAACATAATAATATATATCATAAATTTTACCTGCATTAACAATACAAACAGTAAAGTCATGTTTCAAATCATATATGCTATAGATACATAAGATATTAAAAAAAACTAAAAAGCAAAAATACAAAAACAAAAAAAATAAAAAAAATAAAAACATTCAGGACAAAAAGAAATATGTGAGAATACCAATAAAAAGAATATTTAGAAAGATAACGTGAGAAAATATATATATAAATAAGACAGGGGAAGGGATAAGGATATAGGAACAAAAATTAATCTATCAAAGAAATTGAAGAATATTTTGAAGAAAGGATAGGGGAAGGCATTGAGAGAAAATAATTACCGTAAGAATGATAGAGACAAAAAATTCTATACATATAAGAATTCAGAAGAATATGCATATAGAATATATAAATATCCAAATATAACAAATGAATATAATATATATAAATAACAAATATAATATGGAATGATTATATGGTTATTTTATTTAGCGGCATATCAACATATATCCATTTGGGCACCTCGACATACATATAATATACACAGAAAGCTTGTCTTACAAGATAGTTACACACTGAGTAGTGAGTTCGATCCTCACTGGGTGCCCCATAATTTACCTTACTTTTCCCGCATAATATTGTCATATATAAAATCACTATCAACACCTCCATGGGTTATTCAATGCCGAAATCAAAAAATTTTGTACATAAATTTATTTTATTTTATTTTTTGGAATAATAATGGTTTACACATAAATAAAATTTTTATATTTAACCCATAGTTGGGGTATGGAGGTAAACAATTCATTTATCCGCACCCTTATCCATTATACCAATAAAACACATCCAAAAATACAGACATACCTGACATTTGCCAAGCGGTCACACATATAGATATTAATAACAGGTTTCGACGTTGTTTAACTTCGGTGATCGCCTTATGGGGACAGTAATTTCAAATTTTTCATTGAGAAGAATATGGCTGAGACAGAATAGGTAGAAAAAAAAGTATAAGTAGAGAATTTCTAAGATACTTTTCCAAAAAGATAATTTCGAAAGAGACGATAACGAGAGAATATCATATGCGTAAATAAAACATAGAATAGAAGAATCTTGAATTTGGAACAGGAAAGAAAAAGAAACAAGATAATAAGAAAATCAAATATGTAATAATGACGTGGCCAACCTTCCCCTTTCATATGAATACACATATTAATATTACATAGATCCTGTTGAATAGAGAGCCTTGTTATGCCAAACATATTGGAAAGACTATCACAAGTTCTTTGCATGTATTTTAACTTATAGCGAATTTTTATAATTTTTATGCACTAAGGGGAGGAAATTTTTATTATTCATTTTTTATTACGTTATTAATCATAATTCCAGCATTTTCTCTTTGTTTTGAGAACATTTCCAATACCTTTAATAGTTTGATTACATTCTGAAAGCGCATTCATGTTTCTTGAATACCGTTACCTGTCAACTGTTACTATTTTTATCCAGAGTTAAATTTGCACTTTATTTTGACGTCCTTATTATGCAATTAGCGCAATTCTAAATTATTCACTTTTGTTTGACAACCATACCTTCTGTATTCTTAAAAAACGTATAATGGGTTGGATTTTTTCTCTTCAATGGTTACCCTATCTAATAAATCTTTCTGTGTGAAAAAGAATGTATACGTTTAGTAGTAACTTATTTTACTACAACTAAATAATATTAGTCTAATTTACAGATAATTTTTACTTAAATTTTAGATTAGTTTTTTATATATATATATATATATATATATATATATATATATGCGTTGGTGTGTGTGTGTGTGGAGCACCCTAGAAACAAATCTAAGAAACTTTTCAATGATGTTGTTAAAGAAAACTAATGAAAACTATTAAAATTATTGTTAAAGACTGAAAAAATGGAGAAAATTGATCTATTAGAGAAAGTTTGTTCTTGATGTTATTTTGGGATTAAAAGGGCCAAGCATTTGAAGTTGAAAAGGACTTTTAGGAACGCTTATGTAGACGCGATTCCAGGAGATATTCAGTCCGGGCATGTCTGCAACATCTGCGGGAAGGTTGTTCTATCTCGTGCCGGATTTGCTTAATTTATACTATGTGAATGTTTCTTTTTGAAAGACATGCAACAGGGTACTTATGTCAGTTTTGTGATAAAATTTGCAGATCTGACACTTGTCTGATGCAGCACAAGGGAGTGCACAAGAAGAAAACCACTTTCAAGGCTGTCCAAGTCATTCGTGTGTCACATATGTAACAAGGTAAGCAGGAGCGAGGATTGCTTGCAAGTCATCTTAGGGACCATGGCAGCTCAGCTCAGCGTTGAAGAGATGGCCTTCATCTGCAAAGAAGTGGCAGTTATCATATATATATATATATATATATGCGTGTGTGTGCGTGAGTGTGTTAGTAAATATGCATTTTTCCTCACTGGAGAACGACTTGAGTTTCATGCGCAACACAATCGTCAAGTGCTGAATTGAAAATGGCCGTTACATATTTAAAATTTATCGAATATATCTGATTAATGCAATACTGGGGCAGTCCATATATTATACAGGGATTACTGTACATATATTTTATATTTTAAATAAACGGAGATTAATGTTTTTTTTTTATAAACTGTATTTAAAATAAACGTTTCTTTAAATACAAAAACATATATTTGCTCAACAAGACAAGTAAAGAGAAGCAAATTAAAAAAAGAAAGAAAAGGCTATAATCTACAATAGAAATTAATCTGGATCGGCAAGTATTTATTTTCATGCTTACATGTGACTATCAATTCTTTTCTGTTGTTTAATAAGTTAGGGTTATTTAAGCGTTTAAGCTAATTTTTCTACAAGGCATAAATTACATCTATCACCAGTGTTTCATTATGTTCTCGTAAGTGTTTAGCATGTGTTTGACAAATACTTTTTAGAACAAATGAAAGTAGGACAAGAAAATGTTAAAGGACATGTGGATTAAGTATATTCGTTTCAGAACCCCCCCACTCCTCATACACAAACAGATACACTCACATTTTCAATCACATTATAACCAGGTGTTAAAAAATTAAAGGCAGAATTAATCAAGAGACTTTCTTCATTTGTAGAAATGACCGTATGCATAAAATAATGTATATACATGTATAAATGTAATAGGTAAGGATGTCCTGTAGCGGTGACGTTATAGTTGTGGAAGTAATAGGTATCGATGTAATACAACTGTGCTAGTATTTATACCGTAATGAAGAAGAAGGTATTATATCTGTAGAAGTATAGCTACAACAGTGAAACGTAAGGATATTCTGTAGTTATGGCAGTAAACATGGTATAACACCTTATTAGTCACGGATGTACTGTAGCTATAGCAGTTAAGTGATGTTACAAGAAGATCTAACAAAAATTTGACTGTGGAATAATTGTTGAGGCCAGAAAGATGGAGCACACTGTCTCATAAGATGTGTGTTACTCTGTCAGTAACAAGTTTATATGAATTCTAAACAGACACCATCAGAAAGTGAAAATTTGGCTACATATGGTTACAGATGACTAACAAATGATGGTAAAGATGCAACGAAAGGAAATAGTGCCAATCAGCCAGTGCCCGTTGAATCTTTTGTGGTTTCGTATATCTCTATCTATAAAAAGCAGTGTGTGTGTGTGTGTGTGTGTGTGTGTAACGAATGCACGGCCGTAATTTTCGATGGATTTGCACCAAAATTTACATGCACATGTTAGCAGGAAGGCCAAGACCGACTTTGCATTTCCCAACTCCCATCGATAGTGGAAATAATCGATATTTTCATGCTTCTACGGCAGTTTTCATGTAGTTTGCAGCCATTTTCTACTGGCCAGACAGAGCCTATAGCTGACTGCCACGAATAGGCAGGAAGATTCTATTGGCCAACGTGAGAGCCAACAGCTGACTGGCACGAATGTTAACTTGCATGCTATCATGCAAAAAAATCGATAGCTGCATTCGTCACAAGTAGGAAAAATTTAAATCTGCATGGCACTTTACTCCAATTGGCCCATTCGCTTGCCTAAACTCAACGTTGATTCTGATTCCGCAGAA
This sequence comes from Acanthosepion pharaonis, assembly GCA_903632075.3. Classification (NCBI taxonomy): domain Eukaryota; kingdom Metazoa; phylum Mollusca; class Cephalopoda; order Sepiida; family Sepiidae; genus Acanthosepion; species Acanthosepion pharaonis. Next base: position 2,232,749 of record CAHIKZ030003813.1, read on the forward strand.
CTGGGTTGGGTGTGAAAAAATATTTGTTGTTAACATTCTTTTTTCATTCGGTTCTTCCAGTTACGAGTCTTTTTTTTAACGTGGGCATTCCCGAGCCATTAGGCTCGGCCAAAAATAGCCCATTTGAACCCGTATAAACGGGTTAAGGGCCAGTTTACCTCCCCGAAGGAGACTCCGCCCTTCGGCGTAGCCTCCTTCCGGTTCCTCCGTAGGAAGAGAGTTTAACCGAACAGTCGGTTCAGACTTGAACGACTGAGATGATCGCTCGATATTCAGTCACCCCCCCCACGAGGGTGTCATGTGGCACAAGGCCTTTTTAACGTGGGCATTCTCGAGCCATTAGGCCCAAAAAAATAGCCCATTTGAACCCGTATAAACGGGTTCAGGGCCCATTAGGTTTAACCTCCCGAAGGAGACTCCGCCCTTAGGCGTAGCCTCCTTCAGGTTCCTCCCGCCCGTAGGAAGAGAGTTGAACCGAACAGTCAGTTCAGAGTTGAATGACTGACAATAATCAGTCACCCCACGAGGGTGTCATGTGGCACAAGGCCTTTTTTAACGTGGGCATTCCCGAGCCATTAGGCTCGGCCAAAAATGGCCCGTTTGAACCCGTATAAACGGGTTCTGGGCCAGTTTAACCTCCCGAAGGAGACTCCGCCCTTCGGCGTAGCCTCCTTCGGGTTCCTCTCCGCCCGTAGGAAGAGAGTTGAACCGAACAGTCAGTTCAGAGGTGAACGACTGACCCCTTGCCTACTCCTGAGGCGCAGAATTTATTAAGTATGGAATAGTCCATTATTATTATTATGGGTAAGATCCCATAACACCTAGACTCTCTAGTCACGGATGGCGCCCAGTCTAAGAGAAAGATAACTCTGAATTCCAAGCCACAGAGCAGGTGAAGGAAAACTACTCCACTGTCTTTCTCGTAATAAGTGTAATGGCCGCGTATGTCCTGAAAGGACACAGCATTAAAAATAACCAGTTAACGTAAACTAGTTACAAACAAACATGGAACGTGCCTAGATACCTATACCCACAAAACGATATCAGCACTTCGCAAACTTCATGCCGCGTCGCGTAGCTGCTGTTATTCAAACATATTATCTATTACTGTAAATGTAAGCATACTGGTTAACAAATGTGCACACACACATAGAGAAATATACATAGATATTTGCATGCGCGTGTGTGCATCAATTTAATTAATGATTTTCCTTTTGCTAAACACGAATCTGTTTCTTTTATACTCGTTACTCTCTTGCCATATCCACCGAAAAAGAATGTAAAAATATTCAACAAAGGTCATAGCGTGCGATTATAATGCGGCGAAAAACTTCTCAGCCTAGACATTTATTTTGATAACTGCTGTAGAGATAAAGAATACAAGAACAAAAGGTAAAGAGGGATAATTGTAAAATCCAAGCACATTACACGAATTATATTTAAGGAACTAAAAAGGGAATTAAATCCAAAAGTTAATCACAAATGAAAGAAGAAATCGTATAATTATATGTTTTAATGCCTCAGGCGCAATTAGTGTTTATTTCTGGAAAACAGACAATATTACCACATAGTTGTGCGGACACAATCAACTTGGACAACGTCTTCTAGTCGAAGACATTGCAATGATTGACGAAAGCGATGATGACACTAATTGCAATGACGCAATCGGCCATAAAAATCTGTGAGCATAGTTACAAGGATAATATTGCTAAAATCGTAAGAATAACGACTAAGACAATGTTTATGACGATATTGACGATTATATGACTAATAATAATAATAATAATATTTCATATGCTATGAATTTTTAGGACGTGTACGATCATGGCTCTCCATAACTTCCTGTCATTTGTTAATCTATGTAAATTCTGACCTTGTCCTTCTTCTGCTATACATTCAAAGAAACTCCTGAATAGGCTGCTTCTCTTGACTTCGGTATGTCTTGCGAGTTTTAAATTCACTAAGCCTTCTTTCCTTATTAAGTGCCACAGAAATTTCAGCTGTCTCTTTCTGAATGTTAGCAGTAGTTTTCCGGTATTTGATATTCCTCTTAACACTTCCTCATTACTAACATATTGTCAATTACTTTCTCAGTATTCATCGGCAGAACCACATTTATGTCGTTTCGTGTCCATTATTCCCTGTCGTAGAGGATATCAGATATTACATAATTCTTCAACATTTATCTTTGCTTGTTAGAGCATTTTCCTATATATTAATACCGTGCTTAGTTTCTGAAAGCCATTTTCCGTATTTTCGGATATACAGTTAGTGTAACGCATAGCGATTCGAAAAGAGAAATCGGCGAGTCATATTTGAATCATAAGAGTTTTCAACCTATACAAGGCCCAAGTGACACTCAAGGTAGATGGTTACTGAGTGAGATTTTTGTAAGTGAGGGTGGAAGGGGAAGGAGAAGGCGAGAAATGCATATTTCGAAGACGTGTGGGAAAGATATCGGTTGATTCTAGACTTAAAGATCGTAGTTTTCTGGGAAGCGTCTATTCGGGAGATTGTTACGTAAAGTAGCAGTTCTGTTGAAGAAGCTGTCTGAGTGGAACTTGCTCCTCCCCACCCCAGCTATTCAACGAACAGAGGGCTAGGTGGACTCACTTGTTTTCAGGTAGTAACCAGACTGGAAGAAGAACACTGAATTCAAACGCAGCCTAAAGAGGGATGGGCTCCGTCAGGTTAACTTAATCTAGCTATATCTGCAGTACCTGTGATGCCTCTCCGACTCTAAAGATGGGACTAGTGAAAGGATGTCTCTTCGAATTTCTTTGTAGCACTTGGTCATCTGCTACTATTCGCATGAATTATCCTTTGAATCGCATCGATTATAACGTAGATAATAAAATGATGAAATAACGATAGTTTGCATAATTATATTTCAGTTGCAAAATATTATGATTTGATATATTTAGTTTGATTTATTTTAGCTATTTTTGTTTAGTGGCGTATCAACCCCTATTTTTTATTTGGTATTTACTCGAAACGAAGTCGCGTTGTGGCACAAGGTAGGTTTAATGTAGAGAGCCCCAGCGCGTACACCCGGGCTAGGAACAAAAAAAATTCACGAGCACCGATCCCTTTCTCTAGTGCAATATTGCCTAGGGCTGGGCACCTCTCGGTATAATTTTCCTCAGTTGCGACGGGGCCGCCCCTGAGCACAATCTGCCCAAAGGCAGAGACGCAAATGAGTGATTATAATAAACGTGTTACAAACTAATTTAGAGTAATTTACACCGCCATTTGTTATTTAAAGCCGAAATCTAAATATTATGTACGAAATTTTATGGCTTTAACTACAGATATGTTGTACATAATTTTATGCTTCAGCGTAAACGTATATATATATATATATATATATATATATATAATTTATAAGTGAGCTATTTTAGGTGTTATATGTTTTGGTATGAACCTATTTTCGTAAGATAGAACAATATGGAATGGACAAAGTCCGACAATTATTTTAAGATATTTTTTTTAAGTTTATACATTCGTTTTTTATAGATACAAATATTTAAGTAAATACTCTGTTTATAATAAACAGTATTAACGACATTTACCGGCCTGAATGTCCGAGAAATTTTCATAGGAAATATGCGTCCTCGAGAGGAATCAAAACTGCATCCTATATGGAACCGTCATATAGCCTGACGTGCTTTACCGATTTAGCCACAGAAGAGCGTTTCGATTAGCAAGGTGGATTTTACTGTCTTTAAACTACAATTCTCCATGATTTTCTCTCGTACATTCATATCTGCTCGGTGCGTATCCAAATGTAAACAAATGACGTCACACATTATGAAATGGACAAAGTCCGACAATTACTTATTATGAGACATTTTTTATGTTTATAATGTTTATATCTATAAAAAGAACGTATAAACATAAAAAAGATCTTAAAATAAAACGTTCTGTTAACTGCTTCCGTATTTTCAAATAATCTTCTCATGTTGCTTTCCTTGTTGTCTTTATGTTTCACATGAGCTGAGTACATTCAGTTAAAACGTGTTTCGCCGTGAGCGCGACTTGACATGTACATGGTGATTGAATTTCATTCTTCAGCAAGTAAGAATGGATGAGGTATGTGTGGCCTTTGTATAGTCGAGCTAGTGTTACCTTATCTTTTCTTCCTTTTCTAGATATTTGTTTTCATTTACCTAAGATTGATTTGATTGGGCGAAGCTTATTATTTGCTTTGTCGGTCCAGCGCTTCAGTCATTTCTGTTGAATGTCATTGTTTATTTTACTGTTCGTGCACTTATAAAGGATATTGAAATTATTATCAAGGGTTTAATTTTGGGTAGACTTTGTGGATGAACCTGCCTAGTCATTTTCTCTAATTGCCTGTGGATCCAGCGTTATTTACTTACTGTTGGATTATGATTCTAGTCTGAATAACAATTTCACCATCAGTGGGTTGTCAAGTTTTCAAAAAAAATTATTGCTGTTTTAACTGATAGAGAATTCGAGAATATTAGATTTCTATTTTGATTTCTACAGCTGAAGTCGAGTTTTAGGTCTATTGCATAAATCTCTGCATAGAATATGAAATTTCTTTTTGCAGATGTTTCTTGTTTTATTTTCTTGTTATACGCTTTCATATTTGGTTTGAAAATAATCAATTAATATTTAAAAAAAAAATCTTTATGTAGAATTCAAAAGGAACTAAAAGACTGTCATTAAGTAATTTATTTTACATACATAGTGATTAAAATTCAGTTTTATAATTTCTTTGGTATACAATATACATAATTAATAAATCATGAAAGGTTCATCCATTGTAAGTTAGAATATCTATCTATCTATCTATCTATCTATCTATCTATCTATCTATCTATCTCGATAGCCTAAGGGTTAGAATCTCCAGATGATGACAAATCATTTCGGTTCTGGCTTGAAGCGATCGGTTGTCTAGCCAAATTGTTGAGCTGTAATATACCGAAACAGTCTGTCTGTTCATGACTATATATATATATATATATATATATATATATATATATATATATAAGTAAGTTTCGTTAGGTTTAAAGTTAATTTTTAAAAGTATAACCAAAAGCGTTCGGACACACAGAACATTCGGTCAATTTCTACATAATTTATATTAAGAAAAGAAGAAAATATAAGAACACAAGAAAAATTTTCAGTCATTTTTTATGGAAAATTGTATAAAAGTAGATTACTGTCCAAATACTCTCTCTCTCTCTCTCTCTCTCTATATATATATATATATATATATATATATATATATATATATATATATATATATATATATATATATATATAGCTTATGTGTGTGTTCATATACACAAACTATACACTAGTTTCACGCCAATGTATAGTTTGGCCAATACAAAAAAGGACTTTATGATTAAGTTGAAGGATTTTTCTCAGTATAAAATAAACGATGAGTTTTATTAAAACAAGCTCGGAAAATCATTTAAAGGGTCAAAAATTTAGAATTCAAGTAAAGAAATTGTAAAAAATCCATTGTTTATCAAAGAATACAACGCTATAATTCTGGAAGAAAAAAAGTTAACAACCGGATATTTTTTAAATAATACAATCATAAAAAAATCGTCCACCTAAAAACTTGAACTAATCATAATAATTACTGTTTTCCGTTAAAACTAGGGGTAGGGGAGTGCGAAATTAATAAACCGGTTGTTTTAGTAAGATGCGAGGTTGATAAATTTCCTCCACGGAAATTTCCTGATGAAATCAGAATATAGAAAAAATTGAGTTAAATCAGAGATGAGAAAATCATAGAGAATGAATTTAAAAGAGAACTGATTCATGCAAATGTATTTCTACTATGTATTAATTTCAGAATAACCAAATAAAAGTTACAGTTACATTTTCGTTACAAGAATTTAGTAACTTGAAGGCGGAAAATTATTAATCCAACATGAAAGGCTTTCGCATGTGATAGGAAATAAAAATTAATATTTCGTTGCCCTTTATGCTTTTGCATAAAAATATGGTTCAGCTGAAATTGCCATTATACTCAGCAAGTGAGGATCTATCACAATACGTAGTAATAAGGATCTACGACACATCTTGCTAACGATAATGAAGTTTCTTTTATTATTATTATGGGTGTATGTTATGTTTTCTGCTTTGTATCCTACAGGATACAAAACAGGAAACACAACATACACCAAACTATGACCATTAGAACCTATAGGCTAACTGTCATTTAATTGATAGTACTTTTTTAGTATATGGTATGTTCCTAGTAGGGGGATCTTCTGGGCAACTTGTATATTGATGTTACCTGGGACACTGTTAGTAAAATTGTCTATTCCTTTTCTCGCGAGGCCAGGAGTTCCGATTACTTTTGGTACAGTCTCAGTTTTCACTCTCCACACCCTGTTAATCTTGATCTTCAGGTCCTTATATTTAGACAATTTCACGACGACATTCCTGGTGGTGTTTCTCTCAGATGGTACTGCTATGTCAATAAGCATACACTTCCTGAATATCAGGTCTGCTTTTTTTTTTATTTCCTGTCAAATTGAATTTGCATGTCCCAGAGGATATTTCCATCGTTGATGATATGATAGTGATAGGATCTGGTTGCAAGGATTTGGTCTTCAGCTGCAATAAGTAGGACTTCTATCTCAGCTTTCAACCCGGTGCTCCTCAGCAACTGATGTGTTTTCTGTTGGTCCACACCTGCTTCTTTCGTTCATTTTAGGTATTATCCATGAAAAGCCCTGTCCTACTAGGTATTTTTCGTAATTTCATTTAGCTAAGTTGTTTTGCTTTCTGTTTTGCCCATTTGGCGTAGATGGTATGTGCTTCAGTTTTTTTGTTGGCAGGGTTTCAGGTATAATAAGGTGTTTCTTGAAGACTGAAGCTTCTTTGTTGATGGAGTGGATTTTCTATTTGTTGGAGAGAGCCATTAATTTCTTGACGTATGCTACCAATCTTATTGTTGTAGTTCAAGTTAGATTAGACCTCGACATCCTAAAGCTCTTGGTACGGACAGCTTATCAACATCTGATTTCGGGTGGTGCATCTTTATTTGAGTAAGCATTTTTCTGATCTTGGCATCCAAGTTTTTAATGCCATTTCACTTTCCATTTAATAAAGTTGAAACTGTATGTTACTGCTTGTATAGCTAAGGTTTTGATAGTTTTTATTTTATTGGGTCTTTTTCTTCATAATTGAATGTTGTATTCTATCTCCTTCATTAATTCCTAAGCATTTGTATGTAACATCTTGGTTTAGTTTCTTAATCTTGTTGTTGATATCACGGTCGAAATTTGTATTTTTCGTTAGTTTACCGCCTTTGAAAATTGCTTTGGCAAATTTGTCGATTCCGAACTCCATCCTAATGTCTTCGCCGAAGGTTTTGACAGGGGTAATTAAGTTTTTCAACTGTTGATAAGCAGACAGCTGAGTGGCTCTAATGCAAGGCAGAAGAGTAGTAGTGACAATGAATCTCTTTGGAAGATCCCGCTTTTATGTTGATTGGTCTCGATGTTAATGCCTCGATTTTGTGGTTTAAGATTAGGTCTTCCAGTTTTCATGCTCTTTGTTGTGGCTTTGACCATTGTGGCGCATAGTCTGTACATTTTAAAGCTCTTCCCTCTCTATGAGTGTGGTACACTGTAGAACGACTTTCTGTAGTCGATCGATGCTATCGATAAGTTTTCCTTGTTTTCACCTCCCCTAATATTGTTCTATTGCTAATTAGTTTGTCCTTGCATCTGTAATTTTTTACATCTCTTCTGTTCTTCTGGAAGTAAATGTTTTTCTCAAGGGAGTTGTATGTCCCTCTTGATTATGATAGAAGTAAGGATCAGGTACAGTGTTGGTAGGCATGTGATGGGTCTATAGTTCTTTGGGGTTCTGCGCCTCTTCTCCTTTTGGGAGTAGGTATGTTACTCCTCACGTGAGCTATTTTTCTGGGTATATAATTATATCCTTCTATTCCTGTGCAAGGTTTGGTGGGTGCTAGTTTATTATTATTATTATTATTATTATTATTATTATTATTATTTTTCTTTGATCTCTGTTTTATACTTATTTCACTCCGGGCCATTAATTTCTTGACGTATGCTACCAATCTTTCATTCCGGGCCTTAACCAGAATCTTAAGGTCAGAAATATCACTTTCCACTGAACATTTGTTAAAAAATTAAAAAATACAATGATCTAAGTATACACATTTTACACAGATAAAGTCCTCCATAAGGTGTGATCTGTACTTTGAGAACAATGTTTTGTATTTCATTCAAGCATGTGCTACAGTTAAATAATAGTTTGGTAGACTATGAGATTTTTTAGATGAAGTCTATCTCTGTTTGGACTTCCTTAGGTTGATCTTAGCAGTCAGATAGAAGACAAAATAAGGAAGTCGATTTTGATTGGCTGGACGCGCGTGGGAATGATAGCGATATAGAAAGGTTGAGTCTTAACCGTCAAACAATGACCTGATTTCTTTCGAGTCTGAAACAGTTCCCCAGTGAGGGCGAAAGACACCCACTTGATAGACAGAACATGTCGACATGAACGCTAATAGAATAGTTAAGCTAAAATTTCCTGTGTTGAAGTTCTTTTATCTCTGGACACAAAACAACTAGCGATCACCGGCCGAGAGAGAATAATGCAACTTTATTATTGAATTGATGCCGTCACCCAAGAACACCCCCAGCACGCAGGGGGATATACAACACTACTAGGGGTCACTTCAGGGAATCTATCAGTCAAAACCAGAACCCCAAATATAATTGTAATTATTGATGTATTATTATTGTTATTATTATTATTGAGAGAGCAACACGTAAACAAAGCGTATCTGGGGTACACACATACGAAACCCAATATACCCAATATGACAACCAGTCGGATATGGGTATACCAGGCACATACGTCGCTGTTAAATGTGCACGAAGTGGGGACAGGTTTTAATAAAAGCAGCGCATGACCTTACAGGTGAAGCCAATTTAGACATATTTTCAGGTTGAGTAATCCAGTGAGTTTAGACAGCCTCCGATTGACAGTAAAGATATGACACCCATGTGATCTTTGCTGCCTAATCATTGAAAACTGAATAATTATCCCTTTCGATACCCGACAATGACATTCTTCCACTATACCAACCTCATGGACTCAGTGCGTCAGCCCCTAGGGGACATGCCCAAATACTTAAGGTCAGCAAACTGGCAAATAAATTATTATAATTATTTTTGTGTAAAATATTAATAAAATATCAGTCAATCATATCTCTCCACAACTTTTGTAGCTCTGTAAAATCATATTACTCTGGTAATCAGTAGCGTTTCGTTTTAACTGATGTACTTCCTACTCCACCTCCTACTCGTTTTTTGGCTTTCGTTTTCTGCTTTTGTTCATAATCTTCGTTACCACTTTTACTATCATCAGTCTCAGTATTATAAATTTTGTTAATAAATATTTTTATATTATCATCATTAAAAATATCGTCGCCATTTTAATCATTATTTTTTTTTAATTAATATAATGACAATTATTAATTCTATCTTATTTTTCAGGTAGGCGATAAGAACATAAAAGATATTAATTAAGAAAATAATCAGAACGAATATAATTATCGTCGGGAAAATGCAAATAAGGATGGATATAGACGGTAATAAGAAAAGTAAAGATACGTTGTAGAATTTATACTGATTAGAAATTAAAGAAAAAATGGAATCATATTAAAGTTAATTAGAAATGTAAATGCAACAGATTTTATCAACGGAATTAAAATTTAATATTATCACAGTAATAATATCAACACTAATAAGCTTTTAGTTGAATTAATGCTAATTTTAAAAAAAAAATCAGTACTGTGAGATAAAATTAAATTATGTAAATTAACGTGATTCTTGAATATGGTGTGATAGTAATTGTGAGCTGTGCTGGGTATTTCAGACTCAGTGGAAACAGGATTTGTAATAATTAATGAATATTAAAATAAGACGAGACGTGTTATATCGTAGAAACAGGATTAATAATAAATTTATGAGCGCTAAAAATAGAACGAGACGAGTTATCTCGCAGAGTGAGAACAATCAAACCACATAAATAAAACGTTAAATTGAAATTCTCTGAAGCTTTTCAGTTGGACGGACAACTGAAGAATGTTGGAGAGTACTTCCACCAAAATGAGGAGATTAACCTGAATGTAAACCATAAAATTTAAAATAGTTCAGCTTTAATAAACAATGCATTACCATTAAAATTGCTCCATTTTGTCTAGATTATTTTCTTTGCATTTCAGTTAATGACAATTGAAAATAAATGCGGAGTATTAAAGCGATTCTTGCACCCATCATCATTGGCGCACATAAAACAGTTTGTAAAAAGCCTCTTTAGAATAGTAAAAGAATTGGGATGTAATACATCAATGAACGGACCGAATTGTAATAATAATGAAACAAAGTGTAATAAAATGAAACAAAACGACAACACTGTTGTTTAGATAAACTAACCGGAAAGTGTCAACTCATTCTGAACATCATAAAAACCGCCTGGTGTTAACCTTGACTGCAGGAACAGATGCTCTCCCGTCTGATTACGCAGTCATAAGAGAAAATGACATTGTATTCCTGTTCGATTAACAATTACAATACGCCTGGGTATTCTGTCTCCTAGTCCCCGAAATTATAGATTTAGATCGTTTCGGATTTTGTTTATTTTTATCTTCAAAAGTTAATGTCGCTGTTGAAGGGAGATTGTAGACAACATTGCCGAGAAGGTTACCAGTCAGCCGATGGTGATCTCAAACAAGACATTGTTTAATATCCAGAAATGTAGATATCACGGTCGGATAAGTATAATAATTTCCATATGGAACAATTTGAACGGGATCTAAACACTATAGATAGGTTGCATTTTCATCAATATGAACATCACTTTTTGGCTAGAGATCGAAACAATACTCTTTTCTTCATTAGAATTTGGTGATCGTTGTATTAATGGTAGAACTAAAATATAATTTTGATGCCTTTAGTTCTGGATGTGTTCTCACTATATTCAAAATGATTTGGGCAAAGAACAAGATATAAATAAACTTTTATCCTTAGTCATCTTTGCGCAAAGTGTACTAATTATAGGCCCGAAAAGCGGAATAGGTATTCTGATTTCAAATTCTGATCTAATGTTTTTCCTTCATTTGGTAATCATTCTTCTACCAGCTAAGGGTGTAACTCATAGCAGAGAAGACTGGCAAACCCGAATGAAATCTGTCAAACTTCGCTGGATCATGACAGTTATTTTGTAATATATTTTTGTGTGTGTCCTGGGTATGACAAAAAACTACATCCGGCAGAAAGGTCTCTGATCGGGAGGTTCTGAGAAGCATGGAGCCATCTCTTAAATGCTGCTGTGCCCAGGTTCATCCTGACCCTGGGTGGTAGAACCTGTTAGGGTTCCAGCAATGGGCAAATGATAAACCCCTAAACAAAAATCAACACTACATTTTTATAATAAAATGACCAACAAAACATTTTTATCGCAAAATGACAATCAATGCAACTATAAAAAAAAAAACTATGAAAATATAAAAATACATTTTTATATTAAAATTGCCAACGATACATTTTATGATCTACAAACTATATATCTAAAAAACATACCTTCACTTATTGACCCGGGGTAGAAGCCCCTGTTAAAGTTCCAATGAAAATACAAAATATATTTTTATAGTAAAAATACCAGCCAAACATTTTTGAAAAATTATTACCAACAATACTTTTTTGGGAAAAAAATATCGGCAATATATTTGACTATCGGCAAAAACCTTCTTTACAAAAATACGTCAATGAAACTTGATGTATAAACTGAGTTCTTACAAAGAATACATATATTCATACGAACCTATCCTCTTGTTAGCGTTAAATAACCCATTGAAGTAGGTATGCCGTAAAACAAACCAAACCAAATCAATATTTTTATTTATCATCAAAATATAGATATGAGGAGGCTCTTGCTTGAAGATGAACGTTTCGACTGTCTTTAGTTATCTTTAGAATTCTCGCCGACATGAAGAGCCACGTGAATTTATCTGTCTCTCTTCTTTGTTACATATACAAATTTTTTAATATTTCGGGGAATTCTCATAGGATTTTGCTCGAGCTCTATTCATTATTGTCATAACCCTCATCTTCATGTTCTACACATATACAGTGACCTTTTTCTTTCTCTACTTCACTATCTGCCAAATATTGTCCTTGACCGTCAGAAAGAGTTATACTTTTTGAGGTTTTTTTCCTAACATTTAGGAATGGATTCTGATAGACGTTTTTATGTCCTTTACTATAAGAACATTGCGAAGGCGGAGCAAATGAAAAAGACAGAAAGGATAAAAAGCATACGCGGAAATTACCCCATTTCACAAAACACATCGAGAGATATGGTGATACTTGACAATATTGACAATGTTCAGGTGGCAGCACTCTTCGAACCCATATCGTCTAAGCTCAACTGTGACTATTAGCTGAGGGTAGGAACATCCCCACCCTGGTCGAAGTAACTAACAATTACAGAGGATGTCAAATAATAATTATAATGATTAGAAATGAAATTTTTTATGTTTTTCCAATTCTTATGTTAGCGAGTTCTACAACAATCAAATATCATTTGAAATTACCCTGTCACCTCGTTAAATATTTGACCTTAACAAGTAAAAGAAACAAAAAAATCCAATAACAATTACAAGTAAGGGTGTATAAATAAAAAGATTTGAAAGTGAAAACTTTTTCTATTTCACTGAAATAGACTTTAAACGCCTCTACATCCCCAACAATCTATCTATCTATCTATCTATCTATCTATCTATCTATCTATCTCCTTTGTTTTCCACGCGGAAACAACTTAGCGTCTCTGATATTCCATTTCCGTCTTTCTACGCGATCAAAACAGGATAGACCATTATTTATGTTACTGACAGGACGTAACGGCCGTGATAAGGGAGGAAGAAGCAGAATTATAAGATATTTATATTATCATGGAAAGCAGAACACAGCAAATAATGACACAAGTGATTATAGATATTTTCTAAAGCTTCATAATTTCACGAGGTTTCAGTCATATATTCCTATCGTCTTTGATTTTATCATTGACTTTCAAGCGATCTATTTTTTCGACTTACCTTCTGGGAAAAAAATTACCTTTTGAAAGCTTGGCATATGACTGACAGAAGTCTTTGAAACTAGTATCACTCTGTTTTTCGGTGGTAGACTGAGAAAAAAATATTGATTCACCCTCTCAGGTTGACTAACAAATTTGTTCATTCGTAAAAAAGAAAAGGTTGCAATTTTCGTTTGTAAAATGACGATTGCAAAACGACATGGCCGAAAGGGCTATTATGAATCGTTTTTTTAACTTTTTGTTAAAGAGTGCAATGCCTTTTGTCATATTCGGACATTATTGTCTTTGTTATGAAAACACGTATCATGTCTTTCCGGTGATCTTTTAGTAGGGTCTTTTGGAGAGGGATTGCTTTTCTGTATTTCTAATATTCCGTATCTTACACTTATTATGCCCATACTCATAGGTAATAATTTTACTGTATTCATGTATTTACGACAAATTTTACCGATTATTTCTGTATAATTACTAACCACTGTATTCTGTATTGATAGGTCAACAGAGATCATTTGCCCTTGTTCCGCATGTATTCCATAAGTAAGAAAGATGTCCTATCCAGAAAGCTTCTAGTCTAGGGTCAATCATTATCTATCTCCATCGCCACATAATATTCACTTCTTAATTCATTCTCTTACGTCTATATAACACTGAGTGGCTCTATACTGAGTGGCTCTACCCTGAGTGGCTCTACACTGAGTAGCTGTTGGGTCGTGTATTTGGTGAACACTGAAGAAGGATCGTGAATCCACCTATTGAAATATATTGATAGAAACAAGGACAGAGTATTCATTCGAGTAACACTGAGTATTTTTCTTTTCCCTCACTCTTTCTTTTCTTTCAATGGGCCATGTGCTTTTATGTGTGAAGTTTCTAATCCTCCAACTCATACATCACTGTTCTTTTGATCAAACTTGTAAATTAGTATACTAGATGATATCTTCTCTTATGCTTGCCTTCGAGATAGCCTATTAAATTCTCCAAACCTTTTTTCATCATTATGTGACTCTGAAACTTAAGCTGCTGCTTTCTGTTTGTTACTGGCAGATACTTTGTTCTTTCCATTGTACTTTGCTCTTACTTCATTCATCTCATCTCATTATAAAATATTAATAATTGTCCTTGGTTCTGTGATATTAACAACACTTAAATGCATTTAATAATAAAGTATAACTACAAACATTTGTATTTCATGTGACAGTATTTCTACGATTATGTTTCTGTTTTCTGTATCTGTTTTAAATGTGATAATTTGGCCTGAAATGTTTTTCTATAAACGTTCAAAGTAAAGATTTGTATTCGGGGTTATTTAATATTTAGTCTGTTATAAATTTTGTAAATGGAGCAGCTAAAATGATACAACTTATTTTCATGTAAAGCAAATCTTTTTTTTATATTCAATCAATCATGGTGTTCTGCATACCTCTTAATTTATAAGTCAGCATGGAATGTCGTTAAGCTTTTTTCTCTCGTCGCTATTCGTTAGGTTAACGAATTCGAGGGCTTATAGTCAGAAGTCGTGAGAAATCATCATCATTATCATCATCATCATCAAACGTCTTCAGAGCAGTCTTATTGTAGCGTCGCTGTGCTGCTGAGCACCTGACCAGTACACACCTCATCTCAGGGTCGAAACCCGAATAGATATTATTTTATGCGTAGCGTGTTTTCGTTAAGTAAACATGGCAGTGTCCATTCATCGCAGCATGTCTCTGAATTTTTTCTGAAGTTTCTTGTGGAATCGGTGCCCGGTACAGTTATTTCCCTTCGACGACTTAGAGAAGATCCAGGGCGACATTAGAAATGCAACCAATAATTTCGGGTGAGACATTATATATATATATATATAACTATATGCATGGTATCGCATCATGGGCGATTTGTCAGGAAGGAAACTTCATGGTAATGTCATCAAGGGAGGCGATACTGGTGTGCATAACATTTGGAAAGTTCTTGAAATCCATACCAAGCGTTGTTCCAAAAGTCAAACTGGGTTAACGGAATGGTCTGTTGATAGCTATGCTAATATGAAGTTACAACTCATGTGGTTGAACGTTTGAGTCTGCTCGCCTAGTTGGATCAGGCCAAAATTATGCCCTTTGTAACTAGTAACTGCACAGAGGGTGCGATGGATAAATTGTCGTCTAAATTACGCCAAAATGAAAATAACACTGACATTTCATTTTAACAGTTATATTTACCAAAATTATACAAAAAAAATATCTTGAAATACTAAAGAGTAAATTTATTCAATAAAATTGCCATTGGCTTCAACCACCGTCTCCAGACGACTTTAGAATCTCCTGCTTCCTTTCTGGACGCTCTCCTTGATTAAGTTGGTGAATGCTGCCATAACTCTTGCCTTCAGTTCATCTTTGGTATTACAGCGAGTTTTGTTGTTCTCTCTCTCTCTCTCAACTGCGCCTCCCACATAATAATCAAGGAAGTTGCAGACTTGAGAATTAGGTAGCCAGATGTAAGGGGTGATGCGTTCACAAAAATTATTTGAAAGCCATGACTGGGTTCTCCTGTTTGTTTCGCGCGGTGCAGATTCATGTTGCCAGACAGGCTTCCCAGAAGCCACCCTCTTGATCCAAGGCAGCACTACCTCTTCAACGTGCTTGATGTAGGCCTTTGTGTTGAGTTTGAGGCTTTGTGGGAAGATGATTAGAGGCATAATATCACCATTACTAGTGATTACTCCAAACACCTTCGTAATCACTATTAAACTCATTCAACTCTTTCTGAATTTTCTGCACTGTCATGAGATTGGCACCCAAACACTTTGAAATATTCGTATTGGAGCTTCCGGTGCGAATTCCATGCAGTACAGCATGCCGTTTACAAATTTTTTTGCGGAGTGAATTACGTCGTGGCGCTGTTTTTCTTACATCCTGATCCTGATTTACGAAAATAGATCAAGAATTAATGACGCTATTAACAATTTTAAAAGGGAGTTTCTTTCCGCCCAACCGGTATATATATATATATATATATATATATATATATATATATATATATATACATAATATCCAATGTCGATATACGACTCTGAGTTTCATGCGAACCTGACAATGCATGACTGATGGCATCATCTATAAATTCAGTCAATGATATTAAATATTATTTTGAATCCACCAAGAACCGCATTTTTTACAATTACAACAATGACATGAACAATATCAAATACAAAAACTGAACAAAACTTTCAAATTATGTTTATCGATTAAAAAACAACTATAAGAACATGATCATTATCTGGGAGATAATCGCGAAAGCTAAATCATAGAGTGGAAAGGGAGACAAATGTAAGTTTTGTTTGTTGGAGAAGCTAATTATATTAAAACACTTAAATAACCCTAACTTGTTGAACACTAGGACCAAACTGATATCTAGGTGTATTCATAAAATAAAACATCTGCTCAAACACATTGACCTCGATTAAAATAGATTTCAAAATAGATTTAACGAAAATTCATATATGTAACACCTATTAATATTCATAAACTCATCATTAAACACACACAAATATATATATATATATATATATATATATATATATATATATATATAATATTACCGTACTCGATTAATTTATAACGTGTGTGTATGTAGTTCAACCTTTGTTATTATAAGGCTAGGTTCCAAACACATTAGATATATAGTCGCGACCTATTACTATATTAACACGATGAGTATTATTTTATTACATTAGACAGTACTTTAAATGTTATAACGATGATATTTTATGCAAAAAAGATAGTTTTCTCTTTGATATTTAACGTGTTCACTTGCTTAAAAAAATTTCCATTTGAGATAATTTTTAATTATTTTTTTTAATTCTTCGTCTTTTGAACTTGAATGACAAAAATGATAATTAATTATAATATTTTAATTAAATAAAAAGTTTTAGCAGACTATTTTAATTCATCACCACGAGAAGGCAAATCTCATGACAGTCAGAATGTATTCAGCACCTGAAGATTGCAGGTTTGAATGAAACTCTGAGTCGAGCTATCGTCGTTTACATATCATGTATATTCACTAATATATATTTAATAGCTCAGATATATAACATTGAACACTGCATTTCTAATACCTAAGAAATATATATATATATATATATATATATATATATATACAAGTATTTGTGCGCATATCTATATTTTTTATCATACCTATATATATATATATATATATATATATATATATATATATATATTATTTTATTAAAAATTATAACATAAATATGTTATAAAACCACTACAATTATATCTGCTCTGTTCTGTATTGAGCACTCTTTTAAGAATAGTAATTGTTGGTTATTGGAATTTATTCCGTATGCACCAATCTTATACTATATATATATATATATATATATATATATATATATATATATATATATATATATATATATAAGTTTCGTTAAAACGACTGACAAAGAACTGCGGTCTTTTTGACTGCAGATCATGTAATTTAATAAATGCGTATTGGTCAACAATCCTTTTTTATACTCGTTGTCAGACGTTTTTAACGAAACTTGTATAAAAGAAGGATTGCTACCCAAATACACAGTTTCACACACACAAACACACACGCAATATTTACTGCCCCATAAGCCAACAGGACATTAACATCATAAACAAACCCAGGAACACATCCTGTTCCACGAAAGTTCCCTGTGGACCAACCGTAGCAATCCTGACTTTAGTATTGATTCAGGGGAAGCTTGTAAACTAGTTAGTATCTTACTTCTTTGTCGTCTAAGGGTTATCTTCGATATTAATAACACCGACATCTATAGGGATGACGGGATTATACTCCTACGCAAATCAAGTGCACAAAAACTGACCGATTAAGAAAAACATAATTAAATTCTTAAAAAAGGCGGTCTTAACATTACGACGACCACAAACGCTAACATAATCAATTTTCTGGATGTAATATTTGACCTGTCTAATGGGCTATATAAACCATATACTAAAGATTTATACAACAATAGAGGCACTAGAACAAAGGAAACATAAAATTAACCTCGAAATCTTAGCCAATAGCAATAATGACGTCAAAAAACCAAAACGCGGCAAACACAATATAACCCGCCTTTCAGCAAAAATGTCAATACTAATATCGGATTTTTTATTTTAATTTAACCCATAAGCACTTCAGTCATTTCCCAGTGCTAAATAAGATTTTCAAGAAAAACAACGTCAAAGTTAGCTACAGTTGTGCCAAAAACATTGACCAGTATATATCACAAACATTTCCACGATCTACAAAACAGTAACATCTCCACATTTAAAGAATATAGAAAAAAAATCTGCCCAACAAACGGCAGATTTTCGACCAAATCCTTAGTCTATACAGCTGAAATAAAATATGACGACGAGGTCAAATCGCATTTCTATCACTACCAAATGACATTAGGCACTATCAAATATAGTAACACTGCTCTGAAAGGCGACAGAGGTAACTTATGCCTTACTGAAAATTTAATGACCCTATAAAATATGAACAATCCAAATTACTTCAACAAAAGAAATGAATTAATGAGCCCCTGTTTGGCTAGAATTAAATTTCTGCTCATACACTTTGACGCTGGTTAATATAGTTTAACCAGGCCTGGGGACCACAGATACTAGTATTGATATTATTTATTATTATCATATATATATATATATATATATATATATTAATATTTTTACTATTTTTAATATGTAACTAATATTACTGTTATTATTATTATTCTTACCTTACTCTTAGTCTTAGTCTTACATTTGTTACATTAACAAAGTGTTTTTATTACTTTTATTATCATTTTTATCATTTTATCACTGCAAATATCACTAATTGCATCAATATCTATTCATTTCACAGGAAAAAACATGGTTATCCAACTTTATATTTTAATGTATTTTTAACAGTGGCGTCCGTTTTTAACGTATTTTAAAAATTCTTATTTGCTATTTTCTGTTTTAAATGTAAATTTGGACCTAATTCAAATGCTAGTTTAGACTGTAATGTATTTAAAGTTTATACAAATATTATTATTAGCATTATCATATTAATATTTTACTATTTTACTATATAACCATTATTATTTTTTTATCTTAATTTTTGTCTTACTATCGACAACGTGTTTTGTTTTTACTATTATTATTTATTTATTATTATTTATATGTATTTATTTTTATTTTATTTCTATTTCTATTTTCATTTTTATTATGTTTTATTTTCAATTTCATGTTTTATTTTTTATTAGTATCTTAATTTTATCACAGCATATTTTATTAAATTGATTATTGAAAAATATAGTTGTCCCCTTGATCATCAAACGCATTTTTTAAAACATTAGCGTCCATTTTTAATTAAAATTTATAATTATAATTTTCAATCTTATTTACAATCTTAAATGTTAATCTGGGCCAAAGTTAAAATCCAAAATTTAGATACAATTCATTTAAATGCTTAAAAACAATAATAATCCATCATAACAATAAACTGTCTCGCGATAATCGGAAATATTAAACAGACGATCTCATCCGAAACTTGCACCTGAAGATTGCCAAAAAAGCATTCTATTCCGAGTTGTGCAATCAACGTAGGGTATTATGTATATCTTTTAATATATTAAATAGCCCTGTTATTTAACATTGAGTACTATTTTCTATACTATAGGATATATATATATATTTGTATACGAACGCTTGTACTTATATTTTCCTATATTTATCTATTTGAAATATATATATATATATATATATATATATATATATATATATATTGGAATTTAAAACCAGTATAACGTGTCTTTCGAGATTCTGAAAATTTAAGTTTTTTTCTTTAAGAACGTAAATATGAAATTTTGTGATTTTTACTACTATTTTAACATAAATATGAATTTTCTTCTTCTTCTTCTTCTTCTTCTTCTTCTTCATCAATAATCCTGATTGATTGATCAACTAGTTTTCTTATTTGAATCATTCCTATATTCCTTAGATTATTCCATTGAAAGACTACGATATTAATTGTAGATATTTTGAAAGAAAAATATTTCTTAGAAAATATACGAAATTTTTTCTTAGAAATATTACATTATTAGTTGTAGATTGTCGATGGGTTTAGTGAATAATTGAATATACATATAGACGAACAAATGAATGAACGAATGTATAAAATATATATATATATATATATATATATATATATATATATATATATATATATATATATATATATAAATTTTATGCAAACAACTATGTTACCCATAATCTTATATTTTGAGGAAATATACTCCGATAAATAATATCACTGTCTTTTAAATTAATCAAGAAATAAAATATTATTTACTGTTTCAATTTCCAGAGATGTTTCACTTAATCATGTTATCTTAAAAATAGTAAACAGTATTATTATTATTATTATTATTTTTAAATTTTACATCAGTGATACGTTATCCTTCGAATAAATTCTGAACATTATTAAAAGAATGTTAAATTTTTCTTTTTTCATTTTTTGTGAACGACACTCGTTACCACATTTGTTATTACAAAGAATAGGCGTTGTCACTTTCGTAATGCTCGTTCTCGTAGAACCTTTGTAATCACAGATACAACTATAGTAACGCTGTTGAATCATGCTGGTGTCAGATGCCTCCGAATAACACTCGCACTAAGTACTTATACTCGATAAAACTCGCTCGAATAGTAGTTCGAATAGTGACCCGAATTGAGAAATAGTATAGTAAATAGAGTAGAGAATAACGGTCCGTAAAGTAATAGAGACTTTGGCTTTCTATTGTGAGGGTACCGGGTTCGCAGTTTGCTGGTTGCTGCTTCCGACTGGTCGTCAAGAGCCCGAGCTCTTTGATAGCACGTAGAGAGGTTGCTCTGATCAACATAAGAATAATATCCGGGTATTTGTGGTGTCATTTCGCCCATGGGTAGGTGTCTCTACATGTATTTCCGGTGTGCAACACTGAGGCCAGAATATACTCCTATTCTTAGCCATGCTTTCGATGGTTAGTAGTACCACTGACGACAGATAGTGACAGGTACGGTGGTCTTTTCTCTCTCTCTCTATTTCTCTCCTCAAAACGAATTTCATGGAAAACACAAAAAGAAAGAAATACAACTAATTCAGTAAACAAACAAACACAAAGCAAAAAACAAACAAAAAACAAACAAAACAACACCTAGCCGCCTTACTAATATTTATGGTATCTATTTCACCCTTTGCAACGTAAAATCTTTCCTCTTGGAACAATCGCCAGATATCTTTGCTCTCTGGGAAACAAACATAAATTCTTCCATTGCTACCAATGAATTCTTGGTTCCAGGCTATCTTTTGCCGAATTTAGCATTCACGTGCATAGCCTTGGTATTTAGATCCAGGCTAATATTCCGATGGCCATGAAATTGTCTCTTGACGCCCAAAACTACTCCTTCATATGCTTCAGTCTTTCGTTACTAAACTCTGTTAGCTATCTCTTTATCTTCTTCCCAGGATTGCAATATATTAGGCATGATTGCTGACGGTATAGAAAAGGCACTTTCCCTCCAGCCATCTGCAAACATCTTTCTCTTTCGTGACTTTAATGTTCATTATAATACGTGACTTAAACATTCTAAAGGGACTGATGTTACCGGTGATCACACATTATTTTTTTTATATTGCTCACTCCCTTAGTCAAATCGTGGAATTTCCTGTTCGTTTTCCCTAGCAAAACCGAGTAACAATCTTCTCTATTTGATTTATTTCTTACTTGCAGTAGAGCCCGGCGTTGCTCGGGGATGTAACAGTAAGAGATAGATCAAGTATCGACCAGACTGAAAAATAAAATTGACAAAGATTATTGTTTAAGGTTTTCGGACACGCATGTCTTAATTAGTTTTTTTTGTTGTTTTTTGGGGTTTTTTTTACGAATTGGTCAAAACTCAAACAAAAACATTATTTTCAATCGTTTGAGTCTATCGATTGAATAGAAATGGAATTTTAAAAATATTCTGAATGTAAAAATAAAGAAAAAAGTGTGCAAGACAATAAGAAACACTACCTGCCAAAAAAAGTGAAGTTTTGTTGAAATCGGTTGAAAAATGTAGGAAATCCGATCCCATATATAAACACACACACACACACACACACAACCTGGGTTTTATAATAAGTATAACTCGATATGAGTTGTCCCCCTTTCATTCCGGTGACAGAATCGTTTTATCGTGTTTTCAAATTGATTTCATGCAAAAACAATTGTGTTTTTCCAATTTTTGGCGCTGTCAGAACCACCGCAAGGTAATTTTACGCAGTCCTGTGAAGTTTTGTTGAAATCGGTTGAAAAATGTAGGAAATCTGATCCAATATATAAACGTATAGACACACACACACACACAATCTGCGTTTTATAATAAGTAAGATTAACTCTCCTCGATCTTCGCAACACTGCACTCTTGGTACTTCTGACCACTCTGTGATAGCGATTGATATTTCGTTCCAATCCTCATTTAAACAGGAACCCCTATCTCCAAGACCTCTTTCCGTTACCAGCATGCTGATTGGGACTCATCCGTGATTTTCTCCGTGACGCCCCTTGAACTGACATCTTTAAACTCCCAACTGAAAATTGCGCCACTAAAGTTTCTTCTTTCGTCAAAGTCGGCATATTCGCGTTCATCCCCTCTCAGCAATACTGTGTGAAATCTCAGTCCTCTCTATGGTTCATTTTAACATGCTTGGCCGCTATAGCGCACAGGAACCACTATTTTCGGCTATACCAGCGTGATGGCACTCGTCACAACAGACGTCTATTTGTTGCTGTTCGTAATAAATATAAGCGATTCCTCGAATGAGTAAAGTCACTCAATCGCTGAGAGAATGAGGCACCGCATAGCCTCTAACATTTTTGGCTCTCGCGATTAATGACAGTTCTGTGATAGGGCATTAAATAAGTATAAGCTCTCTATTCTTTCTTTCTCTAATCTTCTGTTGATAAAACTGAATGCTTTGCTTGTAAATTCTCCTCAAACTCTACTCTTGGCTCAACCGGAATATCCCTGCGTAACTTCCTTCCTAGAACTGAGTCTCCGTTGAGTGATATGCATATAACCTCTTCCATGGTCTCTGTTATGATCTCTAACCTCGATCCCCACAAGGCATGTGGAGCCAATGTTATCCTTGTAATAGTCTTTAAGAAGTGGGCTCCCGAACTGTCTCCTGTTCTCTCTAAACTGTATAATAAGCGCCTTGCTGTCTCTTGCTTTCCTACCTGCTGGAAGTCATCATCTGTTGTTCCAATTTTTTAAGTACTGGTGAGTTGTCCGACCATTCCAACTATTGGTGTATTAGCCTTCTACCTCTTTTGGGGAGACTTCTAGAGGTTCTAATTAACGCTGAATTGGTTCATCATCTCACATAGCAGGGCCTTTCTCAGACAGACAATATGGTATTCTTTTTTCCAGTTCAACTCCTGATGTAATGACGATATTTACGGAAAGATTTTATCATGCTCCAGGTAAAAACGGGTGGAGCCCGGTCTGTTGCATTGGACATCCCGAAAGCCTTTGACAAGGTCTCACATTCTGGTCTTCTCCATAAACTGAAAAGTTATGGTGTCTCTGGACACTTTTCTGGACCGATCCAGTCTTTCCTATCAAATCTTTAAATGAGAGTTATCCTGAACGGCCGCTCGTACAGATCATTTCGTAGTAACACGGGTGTCACCAGAGCTCCATCTTTGGTCCTAGTCTATTTTTAATTTTCATAATGAGCGTTCTCGAGATATCAGCTATAAAATCTCTGTCTACGTTGACGATACCAAAAATTTATTCCTGCCTCCACAATTCATGCTTATCAGTCCGACAAGGTGAAAATGGCAGCCGATGTCTAAAGTGTCCATAGTAAACTGGAGCAAAGGATAGCTTGTTAATTTTAACGCCTCCAAAACTAAACTTTTCGCCATTAATCATCTGAGAGACCCTTCACAGCCTTCTCTCATCATGGCTGATGCAATTCTCCAGGAAAGTCGCTCGTTGTGCCTTTTCCGGCTGATGTTCTCTGCTGATATGAAGTGGAAAGACTACATTGAATCCATTGCTACGCCAGCTGCTAAGAAAGTCGATTCACTATGTCGGGCGAGACACTTTTTCTCTCCAAAATCTATCTTACATATCTATAAGTCTACCATTCGTACATGCTTAGAATATTGCTACCACAATGGTCCGGTGCCTCTGTTATTTACCTTGAGCTCATTGATAATATCCAAAGAATAATCCGCAATATTATTGAACCTGATCTGCCGGCTTGGCTCCAGTCCCACCGCCATAAGCTTGTGTCTCTCTATGTCTTTTCTGTAAATACTTCCATGGTCCGAATGAGCTCTTCGCTATGGCGCCTAGAGATTTGGTATTTAAGCGCAGTACTAGACTGGCGTCGAGATCTCATCAATTTACTGATATGACTGCAAATTCTATGCTAACAGTATCTAGCTTGAGGGACTCCCTTCTGGCTCCTCGCTTTCCAGACAACTTTAATCTGTGTAAATTTAAATGCAATGTCAATCGCTATCTACTGTTCATCTGATTACTCTATTCTCTTTCTACACATCATTAATGTCTCTGTTTCTAATTCTTCCAAACCATGTAAGCATTTGTGTCTTAGTGGCATTACTACCTTAGTTGGGGTGATTCTGACAAACACAAACATACAAGCACATACACGCACACACATATATATCTATACATATACATTTTTATTTGTATTTTCTATAACCATGCCATTCTTGCATTGTGAAGCCCTACGCATTGAAATGTTAATGTTTTATTGCGTATAATCTATAGCGTCATTACAAAAAGTAATGCTTTTGTTTGTGTTTTAGTCTGCTAACTTATTCAGAGGGAGTTATTGATTGCTGATTGTTTCTTAAATGGGAATGTGTACCAAATATAGCTTACTTTATAGAATTATTACAAGTTTACTTTGGTCATTTCTTTCAATGGACATAGGCATAAATTATCTGTAATTAAATTATGGAACAAAACAATAATTTTGACTAAAGGAAAACAAATGATAATCAATTTGTTAATCGGCTTATGTTGGAAAAGTCGTTTCCAAACAGCTTCGTGTTAGTGTAAAACAGATATTTTGCGTCCATTTTATCATGATTTCATTTTTTTTAATATTTTGTCCAGACGATTTGTTTATTTATAGGAATACTTACTTTGACTGAATAATAATGACATGAAAGTTGGCATGCGATAAAAAAATTTATGAATTTAAATTTTGGAAATGCTACTTTTCAGAATAATCGACTCGAAATACGGGTTTGGCGTTCGTCTTGCATGGTACATGTATATTTGGCATTGTAGAATTTTCTCCTGAATTAACAAATATGACAAGGAATAATTATTTTTGCCAAGATGTGTTTTTTTTCTTTTGCTTTTATTCTTTCATTGTGTTAATGTCGTTATTTCTTTCTTTCTGCTCTCAAATATTATTTCCAAAATTGTACAATATGAGACTGACTCGATTGACGTTTCTTTGTAACTAATATTTTAACATCTTATCAAATAACCATTCCACCAATTGACGAGGTGCAAGACATGACATGTAGAATATAAGAACATTCTATTAATGTAATCAAGTAGTCCTGTATGACTATCAATCTAATTTAGTAACCTTCACTTTCGACTACAGCAGAGGTATCCGACAGATCAGTGAATCTTATGTACCTTGCTGTGAATCCAGGTCATATATTCAGCGCTCACTACATATTTCCGCTATCAGCTCTTGGTGAGTATAATTCCTAAAAAAAACACAAAAAAACTCCAAACGCTACAGATCGGCATATTAAAGCAACAGACAGACAACTTTTCGAAATATATATATTATTCTCTATTTACAGTGTGTATTTTAACACCTGATGAATTCACAATGGAAGTACTGACGGCGTGACATCTGATTATTCGCAAAAGAACATCACAGCTTGTTTTACTAGCGAATTAAATAAAAAATATTTTGGTGAATACTAATTATTTTAAACTTCCAATCAATAGTAATCATATTGTCGCTATTTTTAAAAATAAACACTCAGCACTTTAGATAAAGTTATTAGAACACATAGAATTTATTTGCCGATATAAATTGTCCCTTTTAAGGCTAACAAGCGGATAACTTTTTGGGTGGTTGAGCAGTAACGTTATTGTGGGAGAGTGATTTAATCAAGTGCTCCCTTATACTCTCTCTTCTCTATCGACCATTGTGGCATGCTGTATTTCTGAAGAGAACTGACGATGGAACAGATCGCAAGGTGGAGTCATGTTTTTTCGATGATAGTAGGATCAATTGAACCTAAAGATTACACTCATCGATTTCGCCTTTGATTCTGATAAGCGCTAGGCAACTGCTATTTGCCGTTAATCAACTGTTAAAGTACTTGAGCTTTAAGCTATGTCAGTAGCATATAAAATTGGAATCTTCAAAGAAGATCCCCAGAGTCGCGGTACAACGATCCAGGACGGCGATGAAGAAAAAAGGAGGCGATGGAGAGGCAAATAGAAAAAAAAAGTGGTTGTTAGGGTGGCATGATAACCAAATAATAATTATTTTTTTAATTTCTATGAAAAAAATTACTTAAGCAACACGTATGCATTACAAAGAATAACATTATAAAGAAACACACACTTTTATTTTATTTTGTTGTCCGAATTAAATGTCCGAACATTTCTATCTTGTTGGCATTATCCTGAAAGGAAGCGCCATACGCCAGCCAAATCAGACAGTAGACATCTGAATAGGACAGTACTTTATGTTTATAGGCAAAGTACTATAACAATAGATGTTCATCTGGTGACAATCTAATTACATCCCAGAAACGGACAGGATAGGCTGGAATTGGGATAAATTATTTTCAATTATGTATCAGACGGCAAATAACTTCAGAAATCCATGCAAGACTCCGAAAAATGAAAAAAAAAAAAAAAAAAAAAAACAGCAATGCATAATTTTAAAACACATTTAACAAAAATGGATGTGAGATGTTTCTTAGTAAGGCGATGTCCTAGAAAAAATCGGGGATCACTGGTATAAACGAATAATTATAGAATTTTAGAACAGAAATCTAAGACTTAAGATTTTTTAGGTTTTCATTTGGCTTACTCCTGGCATTCTTGAAAAATCAGATTGTCAAATGTTGCATATTTTAGTGGGTCCAACTGCATATTATTCACCAGGCACATTGTCGTTTGTTTTTAATGTGGACGAAGATAAATAAGAAACAAACAAAAGCACAAATCGATGCACAAATATTTGTCAATAAATATGAACTTGTATGTTTCTGCACATGAATGGACTAAAGATTAAAAAATACAATTCTCTAAAGAGCAAAAACATCACGTTTAAATCAAATTTAATTTATCTAAACAAAAACAGAGTAGAATCACTCCGGTAAACAAAATAAAGCCATCGCCTTTTTTTTTTAACAAAATGGATTCTATTCATCTTCTGAGAGAAAGCGAGAACCACTTCATTTTGTTTTGCTTCCAAAATTGCTACTTCGTTTTACCTCGCGCCAAAAAAAAAGAAGCCCTGATCAATGATCTTTAGTCTATTTCTACTTAAATGCTGGCGAGATAAAACGAAGACCAAATATTTTGGGTTTGTTTCTAAATAGATTTTTCCAACTGGTAGGAAAAAGAGAACTAAATTATTGCATCCAAAATTTCCTATGCTCATCCCGTCGCTATTTAGAGTCAGCATTCGAGTGTCCGTTCAAAGAGCGATACACAGTCAGTTTCCAACGGAAGTCTTCCAAATGGGATATCATCCGATCGTTAGCAAATGTGATTTGATGGACAGAAAATTTGTTATTACTGTAGTTTTTAGGAGCATCAGCATTATATTGAAATCTCTATCTATAAAAGGCAGGATGTGTGTGTGTGTATAACGAATGCACGGCCGCAATTTTCGACGGATTGCACCAGAATTTACATGCACATGCTACAAGTTAACGGAAAGGCCAAGACCGACTTTGCATTTCTCAACTCCCATCGATAGTGGAAATAATCGATTTTTTCATGTTTCTACGGCAGTTTTCATGTAGATTACGGCCATTTTCTACTGGCCACAGTGAGAGACTATAGCTAGCTGCCACGAACAGGCAGGAAGATTCTATTAGCCAGCGTGAGAGCCAACAGCTGACTGACACGAATGTTAACTAGCATGCTAGCTGCATTCATCACAAGTGGGAAAAATTTAAATCTTCATGCCACTTTATTCCAATTGGCTCATTCGCTTGCGTAAGCTCAACGTTGATTCTGATTCCGCAGAAGTGGGTTGGGTGTGAAAAACTATTTGTTGTTAACATTCTTTTTTCATTCGTTTTTTTTCAGTTGCGAGTCTTTTTTTAAAGCTGATCGTTTTGTGTTCATTTTGTTTAGTTCTTTTTTCGTAACAGATTTAATGTTTAGTATAGAGCTTAGAAAAAAATCGCAGTGTGAGATAGGCAAGAAGTAAGGTATGTAGCAACATCAGCATGGCAAAGGGCACTCCTTTAAATGCAAGGAAGGGCAAAAATATTTTAAGTCAAGAGATAGCGATTGCTGTATAAGTCGTACGATTTTTGAATCAAGTACGGGCAACGCCGGGCCATGCTGCTAGTAAAACATGACTGGCAGAAAATTAAATCTTTACGTAGATCTTAGCAACGACGGCATTATATGGTATTGAAACAAATACGTTCTTACCGTAGATCGTAGGTATTAGCAACATTGGCATTATATTGTATATAAAATTGTTTGAGGGATAGGCGATTCGTTCTTACCTTAGATCTTCGCAACATCTGTATTATATGATATTAAAACACATATCAGGGATAAACGGTTGGTTCTTACCCTATATCTTAGCGACATCTGTATTATATGGTATTAACACACATGTTAGGGATAGAAGATTCGTTCTTACTGTAGATCTTAGCTATATTAGCGTTATATGGTATTAAAACATATTTTCAACTACCGTGTTTAAGGTTCAAAAAGTAGCCAAAACAGCTTGCTTTGGCACGTAAATTTCAATATTATTCAAAAGTTTCTAAAACCAAAAATTTGTAATATAACTTTGTGAAAATTGTTGAAACGTGTCAAAATCAATATTTTTCGATAGACTATTTGTTCTTATCGTAGATCTTAGCAACATTTATATTATATGGTGTTAAAACATGTTATGTATTGATGTATTGACGATTCGTTCTTACCGTAGATCGTAGTAACATCGGCATTATATGGTATTAAAAACGTGTGTGGTATAGACAATTCGTTCTTACTGTAGATCTTTGCAACATCAGAAGTATATAGTATTAAAACACATGTCAATAAAAGAAGATTCATACTTACCGTAGATCTTAGAAATCTCAGCATTAGACCGCAATAACACAGATATGAGGGATACGCGAGTTTTTCTTATCGTAGATCTTAGGAACAACCTCCTGATATTGTAATAAACGATATTTGACTGATAGAAGATTCTTCTAAACCTCGGTATACGAATTTTAGTTTTCTTATTTTATCTAAATTTCAGTTTCATTTGAAGGAAGCACTTTACAGCATCTTTTTAAAAAAAGTCAGTTATCAACTCTGCACATTGGGATCCTTATAAAGTAAGGCTAACTTATTGTTTATTTCTGCACCTGGCTGCAGATATTTGGGACTTGGTTAAGGAAGTCAATCTAATTAAATAACAGTACGAATTTTTGTTACAACCTGAAATTGATTCTTGGATTATAATAGGTTCATGAAGAAAGGTCATTTAAGATTCTGTCAACTGAGGTATTACAGTCGACGCTAATAAAACATAGTTTTGAATTATTTCACCCCAAGCAACAGGTTACTGAGAATGAAAGAAAAGAAGAAGACGTTAAGAGAAAAGCATAATAAAAGAACAAGATTCAGGAAGACAGAAGATGGCGATAGATGTTGCGTTTAATTTTTTGAAGATCGCAGGTGGCTGGGAAGCAAAACCGGAAGAGAGCCTCACAGGCGAGAAGTGCGAAAAAAGGTTAAAAGTATATGGTTTTCAGGATATTTACCTTATGATAGATAAAAAATAGATTATATCAGCTCAAAAAAAAAATGTCAGTCTGATAAACAATATTTTAAGCTTGGCAAACCGTATCTTAATTTTAAAAGCAATGGTAGGCCACTAAAGAGATTCGTGTCGTTTATGCTTTATTTTAGCCATTTTAATTTATTTTTTTGTCTTTCTTTCCGTTCTAATATAGAAAAATGGCCAGCTACACAGTAGTTTCAAACATAATGTTTCTTGATGTCAATGATCAAAGTAGAAATAGTGGTAGCAACGTTTTAGAACCGTTGGCGGTGGAATCGTTTATTAGGACCAAATCAGGAGCTGTTCACGCCAGAACCGTCGTCCGCGACGCTCGCTCCAAGCGACTTTCATTTAATAAGCTTAACTTTCTATTGTCGGTAAATTTCTTTTACTGCCGAAAATTTATTAGCATAATGTTATTCTCTTGTGTCTCCTCACCTGTAGGCGAACTACTTTTTGATTTCTTCATTTGCAAAAGACTGGGCTGGTGAGCGTAATGAAAGGTAGACTCGTATACATAGAACTACACACATACACACATACATACATACATACATATATATATATATATATATATATATATATATAGTGAGAGAGAAAAAAGAGAAAGAGAGAGTGAAAGAATGATATAAAGAGAAAGGAAGAGAAAGAGGGAGGAAGGAAGAGGGATTGAGATAGAGAGAAAGAGATCGAGGAAGATGGATTGAGATGAAAAGGTAAAAAGAAGGTAAAAAGCGAGTAATATAAAAAGAGAGGAAAAAGGAAGGAACGAAGGGAGACAGGGGGAAGGAAGAGGGATTAAGATAGAGAGAGAGAGAGGGGGAGAGATAGAAGATAAGAGTAAGAGATGTCGAGAGATATTGAAAAAATGATATACGGAGAAAGACAGAGCGAAAGAAAAAGACAAGAAGAAGACATGTTGAGAAAAAGTGAGTGTGAAAGAGTTGGAGGAAGAAAAATTAAAATAAAAATGGAAAGGGTGGGGGGAAGAGAGGGCAATATAAAGAAAGAGAAAGAGAGGAAAGAAAATAGATTGAGATAAAAAGAGAGAAGAAGCGACAGAAGAAAAATTTAAGAGATGAAAATAGAAAATGAAAGAATGATATAAAAAGAAAGTGAAAGAGAGAGATAGCAAAATAGAAAGAGGGAGGGGAGAACTGAGGGTGAGAGAGAGAGAGAGAGAAAGAACTAGAGAGAAGAAGGAAGCGAGAGTGATATAAAAAGACAGAAAGTTAGGGAGGAAGAGTGAGTAATATAAAGAGAGAAAAAGTAGGGAAGTAAGATAGATGGGGAGAAAGAGAGAGATAGTGAGAGGCAGAATAGAGTGGGAGAATTATATATATATATATATATATATATATATATATATAAGTTAAGAATAGTGATGATGTCGATGATGATGATTTTATACTGAAGTCAAAAATGTCTTTTTTTTCACTATTGTCAGTTATCCTATTTTTTCCTCTCTTCGTCTGCATCGAACGAATGGTGATTAATCTTGAGAAAACGGTAAAGAATTTCTGTGTGCAATGCGCGTTCATGCGTTCTGCTTTTAGAAGCACAAAACATTCTCGACCTTTTTACTCGCATATAAATTCTTTCTTTCTTTCTTTCTTTCTTTCTTTCATTCTTTCTTTCTTTCTTTCTAATCAGTTTTTCGTTATTTCCAGAGTTTCTCATTCGTTCTATTCTTCGATCGCTTGTTTATATTGAAAACGAAAAATCATTGTTACAAAACTTAAAATATCTCAAGGCCAGTAATATGTGTCATTCAGTGAGAATCAAACTAATTACTATAGTAGTCAACACTCGGATTATTTTGTTAACCATTTCTTAACTTGTTGTCTCAGAGTCACCTCAGATGGTGTCAAAATAGATTTGCCCTAAGTGCTTTTCAGGAAGAGCAGATACATCACCTGGTTGACCTGAGAGATATCCTCCTAACCGACTTCAGTGGCTGAACTATGTAAGCATCGGGTCGATCAGCTGGGCTTAGGATGTGCACGCGAGACAAAAAAAAAATCACACGAGAGGTAGATATATAAAACCCCACCCAAGTGAGAAAAATAAATCTCACACATTCTCGCGAGAATGTAGCGTCTATGATCGGAGATGACACCGAGGCCGACTGTAATTGATGAATTTTGGCATTGAATAAAATGAAATGTTACGTGTGAGTGACTAATATTGAGTTTCTATTGTTAGTGCCATATCAATCTCTATCGGTTATTTAATGCTGAAATCGAAATATTTTCTACGGAATTATTATTTTTTTTTTTAAATAATAATGGCTTTAGTGTTACAAGTTTTACTAATTAACACATAGCTGGCTGGAAAAGACTTGAATCATACTTATCTACAGAATGAACTCTTCTTAACACTAACAGGCTTGAATGAAGCCGATCTTGACGGCTTCATTCAAGCTTCATTCAAGCTTCATTCAAGCTTCATTTGGCTTCATTCATTCGACGGCTTGACGGTCGAACTCTCTGCTTCTGAGCAGAGAGGAACCCGGACGAGGCTACGCCGAAGGGCAGAGTCTCGTTCGGGGAGGTTGACCAACCCGATCCCTTTTATACAGGTTTTACGGGCATTTTTTGGTCGAGGCTACGGGCTCGGGAAACCCACGTTAAACTCGGCTTTGTGCCACATGCAACCCTCGTGGTGGGGTGGCTAGATACCGATTCAAGCCGAGCTTCTCGGCTTGACGGTCGAACTCTCTGCCTCTGAGCAGAGAGGAACCCGGACGAGGCTACGCCGATGGGCAGAGTCTCGTTCGGGGAGTTTGACCAAACCGATCCCGTTTATACGGGTTCTACGGGCATTTTTTGCCCGAGCCTACGGGCTCGGGGAACCCACTTTAAACTCGGCCTTGTGCCACATTAAACCCTCGTGGGGTGGTGGCTAGATGCCGAATCGAGTCGAGCCGATAGTAGTTCACTCCAAATCAGACTGACGGTCATACTAACACCTTCCACATCTTGTATTATTATTTCGTGTAATATACCTTCGTTATTTCTACTCTTGTGTTCGTGTTGTTCTTCCTTGGTCCTAACCTGGACCATAACACTTTCCAAAGGGTATTTGCAAGTAAGTGGATATAACGAACCCAACTAGAATTGGAACTCGGTTTTCCAATTAACAATTCCGAGCCATTATTTATTACACCACCCGCACTTCCAAGCATAAAGCACCTGGCATTCCCAATCGGTCACCCTTCTAAGTACTGACCAGGCTCGACGTTGCTTAATTTCGATGACCGAACGGAACCGGTATTTCAACATATCAGTTAGTCAGTTATGTGCCATGCGTGATACACACTTAGGCGATCATGTATCTTCCGATACATGAGGCAGATTTTTTTCGGCAGTAGTTTGCCATTTCTTTCTGTGGTAGACCAGTTGCCATCCAAGGCTATAGAACCCATTCTGTCTTGCTATTTACCCATAGCTGGGGGTGGTGAAAAAGAGGATTCATATCTTTCCCAAGTGTATTAGCACGTAAGTGAATGTAACGGATTCGACTGGAATTCGAACTCGGCTCTCCGATTTCTCAATCCGAGCCGCTACCCATTCAGTTAGTTATGTGCCATGCACGATACACGCTGAGGCGATCATGTATCTTTCGATACAAACCTTTTTTTCCTGCAATGCCATTTCTTTCTGCAGTAGACCAGTTGCCATCCAAGGCTATAGAATCCAGTCTGCTCCGCTACATACCCATAGCTAAGAGGAGAAGAGGAGGATTCATACCTTTCCCAAGGCTATTATCACGTATGTGAATAATGGATTCGACTGGAATTCGAACTCGGCTCTCCGATTCCTCAAACCGAGCCATTACTCCACCGTGCCTCTCATTTTCAACATTGTGTGGCCTTAATCCTTTCTATTAGTAATGTACAACGATGTATGTTCTAAAGGATCTCTTAGCTTTGGGTGATAATAAAATATTCCCATGTCAAATAACCTCTGACAACCAAGTTCAGCTTCAGGTAATATGTGATGAAAACCAACCCATATTACCTTATAATTATATGCTTCGGGTAGATGGAGATCATCAGCCTGGGAAAGCAGTCCCTCCAGTCGAAGGAAAAACCTGATTTTAAACCTCCACTGGATCGCAGCCATATTTAAATATCGAAAAGGCTTCAGAAGTAAATCCAGACGGAAAAGGGGAACTACGAATTCAGATGGCTGTAAATCTTGCAGCCAAGCAGGCTCCCAGATATAATGCCTAGTATTCATTTGGATCTTGTCGGTACGGCCTAGAGGGGGATGCATGTGGTCATGATAACACATAGCCTTCACATACCATCGCCCAGGCATGCGCCCTGGAGTAGTCATTCTAGTTTCACCACCAAAGGATGAATTTTACTACGGAGAACACATTGTTCTGTTTATCAAGTACACCACAAGGTCACAGATATAGAGCACTAAGTGTTAATCGAAATTACTAGAGAGCTGATGCTCTGCCAGGCGAGCTCTGCAACTATTGCCTCGCAGCGAGAGTTTCTATTCCTTGTCTCTTTAAATTTTATACGCTACTACATATTTCAAGTGAAATAAAGAGAAAAGTCTTGTCAAAGTAATTTTCTTGCGAGATCATCAAAGGCGGACATACAGCCTTTTGCTGTTTTTTTTTTTTTTTTTTAATTTTCCATATTATGTATTCGGCTCTGTGTGTATGGAATTTTTCTATCAGACAGTTAAAATAAATGTAAACTATTAACAATTTTAGGGAAAAGTTCACCGAATACAAGGCTCGAGTTCTACTCAAGTTGGAAGTTTACTGAGTGAGGTGCATGGTATGAACATAAGAGGAGGTGGAGAAATTGATAAAGAGGATAGATAAAGATTTGACCCTTGCCTTGAAAATATTATTGGGTTGGTGCGTAATTATCAGGCGTTTTTAAACAATATTTACTATGAAAAAAAGAAACATAACAATTCAGCAATAACATTAATGATTATTCCGGAATGTATGATTATCGCCTAGCATTGTTATGACCATGAAATAAAATAATATTTTTATTAAAAAAAGGAAACAAAACAATATTTATTAACAAATAACTCGCCTACAAAAAACGCCTGATAATTATGCACCAACTTAATAAGATTATAGTGTTCAGGGAAGTATACACGCAAGTGTTTGTTGTACAAAGTAGCAGCTCTTGGAAGGGGTTCTTTCTTAAAAATGGAATACAGAAGAAATGAGGGTGCGCCGATTCCGTGAAGATAACATGATGAAACTCTTGAATAGTGGAACTTAAGAAGTCAACCAACAACCGATGTTAAAGTCACAACGAAGATGAGATTACCGTCCAAATATATATATATATATATATATATATATATATATATATATATATATACATATATATATATATATGCATACACTGCAAGCCAAAAAGTTTGGTGCCATTCTGCATTTCTTCAAAAAATAGCATAAAATGAGTTTTTTTTAAATATTTTTTAAGTGAACAATAAAATGTAAGTACGTGTAGTGTATTTTATTTTATTTTTCAGTCTCTCTCCAGGCTCCTCTTACTACTTTTTGGGATTCGTCTTCATGATGGTTTTATTGACGAATACAAAATATGATGCTGTCGTACGATTTTTTGATGTTAAATGCTTACTTTGTGTGAAAAATTACAGGAAATATACACTGTAGTTACCGAAAGTTTATCTCATACTATCAAAATATATATGGAGTCAAAAACAAAAGAATATACTACTATAGTCAAATGAGAAATATTACAAAAGTACCACCATATAATATTACCAATAGGAACTGTAGACTGTGTTTAGAAGAAAAAATGATCAATACTAGATTTTAATAATCAAATAAAATGATTAAATAAGAAGAATGAAATAATGTATCGATGCCGACATATTAACAAATATTTACTTTGTTACTTTAATAATAATATAGCATAATAAATCAATTAAAATATTAATTAAAATTATTAACTAAAATTATTAATAAAAATTAACAAATATTCCAATTTAATTAATAATCTAACATAACAACTTCCATATAAACAAAAAAAATAAATTTAATTCGGAAGAATAATTTATTTTCGAAGAAAAAATTAAAAACGGAAAAAAAAATCTACAGCTGAAAAAAAATGAAAGACGTAAAAAAAAAAAACATTTCATGAACGTGCGCGTGTAAAAGTTAAATTCATAAATACGCACGTGTACAAAACAGAGTAAAAAAGCAGATTGAAAAAGACACGGAACAAACCGAAAAAAAATTAAAATACTGTTTAAAACCACAACCCTGGAAGACTGGAATTTTTACCAAGAAACTTCGAAGTCGGGATAAAATAAAAAAAATT
Source organism: Acanthosepion pharaonis (assembly GCA_903632075.3). Taxonomy (NCBI): domain Eukaryota; kingdom Metazoa; phylum Mollusca; class Cephalopoda; order Sepiida; family Sepiidae; genus Acanthosepion; species Acanthosepion pharaonis. Next base: position 2,269,311 of record CAHIKZ030003813.1, read on the forward strand.
AAGTAATTTTTTATATATATATATATATATATATATATATATATATATATATATGTGTGTGTGTGTGTGTGTGTGTGTGTATATATATATATATATATATATATGTATATAATCGGTATTACTCAATGCAGGGCAGTAATACCAGTAAAGCGCATGGGGTTACAGGTTGTGGGATAATTAGAAACAAAAAGATTAATAATGAGCGGGAAGAGGAAAGACTAATCAGGGGAATAGAAAATCATTGACATTGCATTTAAATTTTTATAGAATAAAGTTGGAAAGCACGGTGCCAGAAGGGAGTTCCACAAACAAGAAGTGCGAGAAAAGAAACTGTTAGCATAGAACTAACGGCTACACCTAGCCTGCTCAACTTTAAGTTGATGAGATCTCGACACCTGTCTAGTAGTGCGTTTAAATTCCCAAAGTATAGGTACAATAGCGAAGTGTTGATCAGAACAATTACCCTGAAAGTATTTATGGAATAGACGTAAAGAGGCAACATTAGTACGGTGGGAAAGTGACTGAAGCCGAACCGCCATATCAGGACCTTCTTCGGATATTATTAAGCAGCTCAAGGTAAATAACAGGGACACTGGACTATATATATATCATCAATATTCTAAGCATGGACGAATGGTAGACATATAGATATGTAAGATAGATTCTGGAGAGAATATATTGTCTCAAAGACACAGTGAACCAACTTCCTTAGCAGCTGCCCTAGCATGAATTCAATACAGCCTTTCCACTTCATGTCAGCTGAGAACGTTAGCACGAGAAGGCGCAACTAGTCACTTTCCTGGAGGCTAGCATCAGCCACACTGATAGAAGACAGGGAGGGGTCTCTCAGATGATTAACGGAAAGAAGTTTCGTTCTTGACGCATTAAAATTAACAAGCTATCTTTTGTCTCAGTTAACGACTAATTGAGATATATATGCGTGCGTGTGTGTGGGTATGTCCGTGTGTATGTATGATTGTGTATATATAAAAACTTAAGTACATTGATAAAACTAACCGAGACACTCGACGTTTATTACGCATTATTACATTTTGAGTTTTGGCGTATAGCCATATCACGCTGAGACACCGGTTCCTCTACGATCACTGAAGTTAAGCAACTGGTCAGTACCTAGATGGGTGACTGCTTGGGAATACCAGGTGCTGTAAACTTGGATGTGCGGGTGGTGCAATGGTTAATGGCTCGGAATTGTTAATCAGATAGCAGAGTTTCAATTCCAGTTGGGTTCGTTATATTCATTTAAGCGCAAATATCGTTGGGAAAGATATGGATCCACCTCTATTCCCTCTAGCTATGGGTTAATTAGTAAGACTTGCATCACTAAACCACAAAGAATATCTAAAAAATATTCTTATAATCTAAAAATATTTTCTGGCTTTGAATAAGGGTTGATAACCCGTAGAATACGAGGCAATGAATCAAATGGTTTAAAATAAAGCAACAAACGCAATTCCTTAGGTTGACAGCTTGTGTATTCCTGAAAAAAAATGAATTTAAGGATCTAATTATAATATTAGACCAACCATTATACAGTAGTCTATGAGAAAGACACGAAAATCTCACCGATATTTAGAGATTGTCCCTATCTTAAACGGAGTCTCGCCGCGGATTGAACACTTCTATTTAAAGGACAGGTTTATTGAAATTATAGAGATCCTGGGAAGGAGAATATTATTTTTTTACTGCTTAATTTAAAATAACTGCTTCGATGGCGTGTCAGATTTGGTGTTCGATAACATTGGAGTGTTGGGTTATTTGAGAGGCATAATATGTGTCCCAACGCACAAAGATCAAGCGGAAGCTCAATTCTGGAGATAACTGAAACGGATAAGGAAAGATGTCAACGCCTGCTGAAAAATGAATATTTCTTGTATAAAGTTTAAGATGTGAAAGAGCGAGAAAAAAAATCAAGGTGGATAAGACACAACAAGAGAGAAAGATAAAAGCTTCAGCACAAGTTGAGTTGAATGTTGTCTACCAAAAGCGTATAGATGAAAGATATGTGTTTGTGCGTAAAAAGGCAGCAGTGACGAGCATCAAATATATATATATATATATATATATATATATATATATATATATATATATATATATATATATATAATAAAAAAGCTTAAACACTAATATTCCATGGTCATAATTTATTCCATTGGAATCGTAAATACGATCAATTCATCAGACATACAAATTCAAAAACAATTGAATTGTAGGTCTGATGAATTGATCGTATTTATGATGCCAATGGAATAAATTATGACCATGGAATATTAGTGTTTAAGCCTTTTTATTATATCCTTACTCTTACTCTGTCCTGGACATTGAGTTCTACCTGAATTCTATCCTCTTGGAATTATTTTTTTATACAAATATATATGTATGTGTATTGATGTATGTATATATCATATATTTTGCATATGTATGTGTATATTTACCACTAATATTATCTATCTATCTATCTATCTATCTATCTATCTATCTATCTATCTATCTATCTATCTATCTATATATATATATATATATATATATATATATATATATAGATAGATAGATAGTACGGCATCTTAGAAAACTCATTCTGATCGTTCTGATAAGAAAAGAACTTCCGAATTTGTTCATGTGGGCCCCAAACTCAACACACCGGCTTGCATCAAGTGCCGTGAGGAGGTAGTGCCAATCTGGATCAAGAGGGTTGCTGCTGGAAGACCTCATGTCTGGCAAATGCACCATGCAACAGAAGCAGGAGAACTCAGACAAGTTCTGCGACCACATCACCCTACATTTAGCCACCTAACTCCTAGACTGCACTGACTTCATTATTGGGATACAGTTGGGAGAGAGACCAACAAAACTGAACTGAAGGTAAGTATTATAGCAGCATTCACCAACTTAAATTATGAGACGGCCCGGAAGAGATGCAGGCGATTCTGAAATTGTCTGGAGGCCGTGGCTGAAGCTAATGACGATTTTATTTAATTAATTTACTCTTTATTATTTCAAGATATTTTTGTGCAATTTTGGTAAATATATCTGTTAAAACGAGATGTCAGTGTTATTTCCATTTTGCGTAATTTAGATGACAATGTACCAGTCACAGCCTGTACGTATATATATATATATATATATATATATATATATATATATATATATATATATATGATAAAAATATAGTTTTAAGGTTTACTCTATTTATGGGTAAAAGTGCTCAATATCAGAGCACTTCTTAAACATGAAAGTGGAACCTGAGGTCAACATCTTAGCAGCGATCGTCTGTTTCCTGCCTCAACAAAATCTTCGCTGAATTGTATCCACTCTTCAAGAAACTTGATTGTTAAATTCTATTCATTTGCAAGAAACACATTTTCCTTAAAACACTTTGTTTTATAACGTAAACTTAATGGAAATTGTTCTTTCTTAAAAGGAAATATAAATTTTTAGGAAGAACAAAGAAGTTCAGTTCATAAAATAACGAAAATTACCGAAATGAATAAAATTTGGGGCAACGTTTAACTTCCGAACCGGAAAAATACAGTCAGTTTAAAAGTGACTTTTTCTCTTGACATTGCTATTACCGTAGCCTCCTACGACTTCCTCGGTAATGTCTGTTATTTTAGAAAGTTATGTTTAGAATTTTAATAATAACAAAAATGTTACATACTATTTAGTGGTTAGATTGTTTAGGTTTAATTTTAAAAAGATTATTTTGCAAACATATCTCCAGAAGAATCAATGTAATTCTACAAATCTGAAAATTGAAACAAAATCAGTTAACATTTAATTTATTTTTATGATCTATCTATCTATCTATCTATCTATCTATCTATCTATCTATCTATCTATCTAATTAATAACTAATTTAATGCTTAAATTAAAACTACCTATGTGCGTATATGTGTAATTATATATATGCATTAATATCTCTTTCTCTCTCTCTCTTTATATATATATATATATATATATATATATATATGTGTGTGTGTGTGTGTGTGTGACTTCGAAACCTATATATGTAATAGTTTTCCCCATCCAGCAAAGATTCTTGTTGTGTTCTCCTCAGGTAAGTCTCGTTTGAGATTAATTTTAGTCTGAAAATGGAAAAACGTCATGAACGTTTGAGTTGATAAAGTTGCATCTATTTTTAAACGAAGGGTTGATGCATATTTTATCTACGCAAAAATAGATATAGTGATATATAGGATAATTGTTGGAAAAGTACATTTATACCTATTTCAAGTCTCTTTTCACCCAACCACATCATTTTGGCTAATTCACGGATATTACTGTTATAAGTTCCCTTATGTCCGCGCAGGTATCTAAGATTTTATTGTGTTGAAAATATTTCGTCAGCCACGAATAATAAATTAGTCAAAAAGCTAAATTTTTGGCAAAATACTATCAATATTGTGGTTACAATCTTGTGTTATTTTCAGCGAATAATATTGTTGTGGATTCCGGGATGAAATCCGGTCTCAAAATGAATGACAAACGCAGGTATGAAATAAAGCAAAATAAATGTATTGACATAATAATACAATTGGTAATACGGTTAGTAGATCCAGAAATGCGGTTAGTAGCAATAATATATATATATATATATATATATATATATATATATATATATATATATATGTGTGTGTGTGTGTAAATATATAGAAAATAGGAAAGAACTGGTTAGGTAAATAATCCAAAGTTCCTTAGTATTTTAGTTATTATTTTTAAAAAATAGTGCTCGATACAAAAGTAGAGCATAAATATAATTATTTATTTAAAAATATGATTCCAACTCGCGACATAAGAGGTCTCATGTTTCAAAACAGGAGCCGAAAACTTCAATATAATTATTTGAATTAAATTGAGTTAAAGTAAGCTCTGTTCCATCTTCAAGCGAAATTTTTTTTTGGAATAACGTATTTCTGAAATTTACCTGTTTCAATAATTGAAATCAAAATTTCCATGGTAACAGCTAGGGCGAATTGTTTAAATTGGGTAGGCGTGTGTTGGGTGTTAATAATAAGTATCAGTATAGAGTTACTTTCATAGATGTCAAGTCAGGGTAAGGTGGGGGTGTCTAAATTTGAAACGGAAGATGTTTTAGCCTAGTCTGGTTTACGTGTCTATGTAGATTTATTTATTTTTTTATTTTATTTCTTTATGAAAGGTATTTGTGCATATAAAAAAAAAACAAAAAAATCTGCCGTGACGCTGCTACCAAGATGGCGAAAGTTGATGGAACAAAATGGAGAACATTTGCTTAATTAAATCTATGTACAAATAGCTCAATATTATATTTGAAATTCAATTAAAAACGCTACAAAATTATGTTCTGACCAAATACATAGGCAGCTAAAATGAATATTTTTGAAAAGTATAATTCATGATAGAAAACGTTCGAAAGCTAAAGAGATCTTTACTTTGTCATCAATTCTTTGAGAAATGTAGAAAACTATCTCTAATTCCCAACGGCTATCGGTTGAATAGCATAGAAGCCTGGACTCTTCAGCCATGGTTGACAACGTATACAGGAGAAAGACCATTCTGAATTCATAAATGCTTGTGACCCTCTGGTGTATTGCATTCTTGAACTATAACCAAAGGCCGATCAGCATAGTTGCAGTATAAATTCCAGGTTGGCTTTATAGGTGTGGAAGAAACACAAATGGGCCCGTGCAGAGGCGCATGCTCAGAAACGAGCAACCTTGCTGAAAATGAGAAATCATACTGACTTTTATTTTAAAATCACTGATATATGAGTGTAAATATACCTTTTATTGATCAAATTGCAAAAGAAATGCTTTAATTATATACTATTTGTCTCCGTATATCTCACGTAGTTTCTTTCGCACTTTCTCTATGTGTCCAGACCTCACTTTCCAGTCTTGATAGAGTTCAAAAAAGCGTCTCCGAGTCATTGTTAGAGAGAAATTATTTTCTACCCTCCAACCTCTCTCTCTCTCTCTCCCCTCTCTTTCCCCGTCTCTCCCCCTCTCTCTTTCTCTTTCTCTCTCTCTCATAGGCGAGACGGGGTCTCTATCGCTCCTTCCATGGAAAGTGCTCGGACGAACTACATTTCTTGATTCCGCCAGAACTGATCTTCACGGCTAGGACCTAAAATTTCACTTACACTGTAGCAAACCAACTACACCGTCCTGGGTATGACGATAAACTACATCTGCGTCATGGGTAAGATGGCAAACTACGTCCAACAGGAGGTTTTGAGGAGCGTGGAATCACCTCTAAATTGCTGGTGTTCCCAGGTCCACCCTGACCCGGGGTGGTAGCACCTGTTAGGGTCCCAACTAAACGTGTGTAAAAATAGGTTTTAATACCAGAAATACTTTTAATAAAAATATATTATCAGCAATAATATTTGAAGGAAAAATTCTTATCAGCAATACTTTTTAAAAAATACCAGTAATACCAACAGCTATACATTCTTTGAAAAAAATATTACCAGCTATAGATTTCTTCAAGGAAAAATATTCCCAGAAATAGAGTTTTGAAAAAAAAAACACATTATTAGCAATAAAAATTCTGTCGGCATTAGTTTGATTTTCCAAGCGTAGTTTAAGGCCGAAAGTGTAAGGCACCTTGTGAGGATTGAACTCACTAATCAGTCGTAAATGTTCTAACGAGACAAGCTTGCTAACCATTACACTGCCTCGATGTGGCCCCATTGAGGTTGATATGCCGAAAAAGCAAAGCAAAGCAAAGCAAAGCAAAGCAAAGCAAACCAAACCAAACCAAACCAAACCAAACCAACTACATTCCCTCCGTATTCTGCTCCAACAGATCCTTTCCGCGAATCAATGTCATGTGAAAAATGTCTATTCGGACTAGAAAAAAATGTTTTCATTACTGAAAATATCATTTTTTTTTAAAATCATACATTTTGAAAGTATGCGAATAATTTCAAGCTTAACTATATATTATTCGTGTTATATTTTAAACCGATATATTGTGAAATGAACAATTGTCACATGTCTCGTTCGACAATTTGTAAAAAAAAAATTATATGCCATTGTTCCTTCTTTCAGTCTCTATCTGAGGGTTTCCAAAGATTTTTGGTATTATTCAATGGTCCATTTTCAACTACTATCATTTCTCTAGGTGAACCAAGGTTAGAAATCATTAAAAATCTCTTATGACATCTCTAGAGGCGTGTTTCAGCTTAAATCTATCAAAACATACGTGTCGATCAAGTGAATACGTAAACAATACTAAAGACCCCGACATGATAGAAGGGAAATTATAAATTTGTGTATGTGTGTGTGTGTGTAAATCACCAGAGTACAATCATAAGGACAGACAAAAGCTATAGAATGATGACCTTATAAATACAAGAACAACATGGCATCGCTCAGGGAAAAGAGAAATTGTCCGTTGTCAAAAGTCCTTCATAAAATAAAAGTGTTCCTGTCTGCGAATCGGTATTAAGGTAAAAACACCATTATATTACTTTCTTTTATTCTACATTCAATTTCCACTTAATTGTGTGCGGGAGTAAGCTACTCAAATTTCCGTTTTTTTTTTCTCTCCCTCCAAGGCCACTTGTTAACAATTTCATCGGTAGGTTCAGCAATTAGCTTCACTTTCAATCCACGCCTTCTATTCTGCCAATGCTAGAGGTTACTGCTCAACTGGAAGAAAATAAACGTATCTTTTTGCTTTTAGTAGACTTCGTCTTGCCCACTCAAACATCCGTAGGGAAAGTGACGACACGCTTTTTCTTTGTTTCCCAACACTGCATCTTCGACTTAGTGCGCCCGCTGGGAGAGCGTAAAACATTATTTCGCCGCTGAATCCACAACTCCTTGATTAAGCTTCTACTGAGTAATGGACGTGTGTGAGCCTGATTATTCCATCTTCCGGTAACTTAGTATCTGAGTGTTTAATCAAAACACACCATACATATTGATGTTTTTTGTCTATCAGGTTTTTGTTTTATGAGACCGACAGGAGCTGTAGACTCTCAACACAATCCGTCAGTTAAGTGTCATACATGATACACTACTTGAGCGATTATGTCTCTTTCGATTCATGACTGACTAGGCAAAAGATTTTACTGCAATAGCTTGCAATTTCTTTCTGCTGTAGACTGGCCGCCAACCAAGGCTATAGAACACAGTCTGTGCTACTATTCAACCCATAGATGGAGGGAGAAAAGATGGATTCATATCTTTTCCAAGGAAAGTTGCGAGTAAGTGAATGCAACAAATCCGACTGATTTCTCATTCCGAGCTGATATCTATTGCACCATCTGCACATTATCTACTTTGTACATTCATTTGAACTGATTTAGAATTAGGAACAATTTTCCCATACTTAGATGTTTCTGCATAAATCATATTGAGAATTGAATCAAATCTGCAGTCTGTAAGCAAGTGTTTATAATTCGTTGTTGTGACATACTTAGGCTTTGTTAAGTAGGATAAACATTTCTGTTCGTTGCCATTAATGATCTCCTTTTTATTTCTATTCCATGATAAATGGTATTCTTCATCTTGCCACATTTATCTCTTCTTGTCTTTAAATCCTATTCTTTTTAGAAAGATAATCTTGCGGATTGAATCAACAAGTTCATTAGAGAGATTCTAAACAACCATTGTTTTTCGCGCGCTTAAATCTTCGCACTTTGAATGATTTTTTGTGGTTTCTATTTGCTTCGAAGAATATAGAAATACTCGCTCGGACACCTCTTTCTTTCTGTCTTTCTTTTTCAACTACAAACGGCACTCATTATGACAAAAGCTGACCCCCCCCTATCGCTAATATATTAAATGTATTCATGAGCACATATGTAAATACAATCATACTTACACATATTAGGCCAAGATATGTATGCTTAGACATAACTATTTAGAAAAAAAAGAACAGATATGAGGAGTGAAGGTGAAAAAGTAATGCCTGTACTTTAATTACAATAGAATCCAAATATATTCCTGGAAATAGTCTAGATCTTCGCAAAATCGAGAATATAAAGTAAACAATGTGTTCACAATTACTGAAGGAATCGAAATTCTTCCAGAGACTAGCAAGGATATAGGAAATGTTTAAGAAATTTCATCGGAATATTAGAGTTATTATTGACTGATTCTTAACAATGGACACAATATTTTTTTACAATAATATTTACCCTGTACAAGGCTCAAGAGCCACTCAGGGTATAGGATTACAGATTACTAGGTACATTTTATGGAGATACGTTGGGAAGATAACGGCTAACTCTAGACTTGAACTGGTTAAGATTGTAATGATCAGGGAAGCATCCTCTTGGTAGACAGTCTCAAAAAGCAGTGGTTCGTGGGGAGAAGCTGTTCCAATGAAACGTACATATCACCAAGAGAATTCGAAGCGAGTGACTGTAGTTCGCTACAACGTGCGTGGCATGGCGGCTCTTGGCCGTGAAGTTCAGAACTGTAGAAAGTAATGAATGTAGTTCGTCTGAATGGAAATAGCGACAGAATAGCGATAGGCTCGCAACATTTCCTCTGTGGAAAAGACGTTGTAGGATGGAAAATATACCCAGGTGTGAAGGTTCTAACACTCTAATTCAAAGCTCGTATCTAGAATCGTATGTACACTAGGAAATTTGGAGAACCGTACACGGAGATTGACAGAAAAAAACAGAAATGGATATCTGAGTCCACACAGACCACAGCTTTATTGAAATCAGTGAAGATGATTAATATTCGGTAAAGACTTGCTTTCATTTGATTCCATGGATAAATACTTTTCGCACTATTATAAAGATTCTTCCAACAAGCACATCGTGAAAATATTCAATGCTGCTCTGGAAACACTGTTAACAGATAAACAACCGGGAAACATCACAGAAGTTAACAACGTCATATAGGCAACAGCTTCAGCAGCGACTCGGAAGCTTGGGGTCAAGACAATAAATAAAATTAACAGACGCAGAGAACCAGCTTGGAAAACAAAACTGATACGAGAAATAAAATAAATCAGATGTGAGCTTTCTATATTAGATGAGCTCACCAGAAACCCTAATATTTCCACACGTAAGTGCAAAAAGATCAAGAGGAAATATAACATTAAATCCCTAATTGACATTCCATCAGTCAAGGAAATGCTGAAGCAGAAACTTCAGCTAAAGGGACAGAGAACAAGACGATACGAAAAACGCTGTAGGTTCTATCGCCAAAATAAAATATTCCGAACAGATCTTAAGAAATTTTACAGGAAATTGGAAAAACACCTATACATGTCGAAAGGCCACCATCGATTGGTAATGTACAGACATTTTGGGAAAATATTTGAGCAGCCCAAAGGAATATAACCCAAATGCAGAATGGATCCCGAGTGAAGAAAAACGAATGCTGGATACACTTCTGCAAGAATGGGAAATATATCCACAGGTGATGTTAGGCAAGCTCTAACGAAATCCCTAGGAAATGACAAGTTGCCCAATTTATGGCTTTATCATCTCTCATCTATCCATGAAATTCTAGCAAAAACATTATCAACGCTTGTAAATAATTCCAATAAAATCCCGGAATGGATTACTGAAAGTATTACATACCTCATACCAAAAAAACAACTGAAACAGACGACCCGAAAAATTATAGACCGATAACATGTCTCCACAACGTATAAGTTAATCACGTCTGTACTGACGAACCGTACTTATTCCTTTTTCGAAGCAAACGGCATTTTTCCGCTGGAACAGAAGGGATGAAGAAGACGTTCATATGGCTGCAAAGATCAACTACTGATAAATAAAATGATCCTGGAAAATTGCAGGAGACGACGTATAAATCTTAGCGCAGCGTGGATTGATTATCGTAAAGCATTTGGTAGTGTTCCGCATTTTTGGGTCCTTAAAACTTTGGAAATGTACAAAGTCTCCTCTGTGGTATTAAATTTCCTTAAGCACAGCATGGGAATGTGGAACACCAAACTATACCTTAGTCACACCGGGGCACTGCAATATCCAACCGTCTGAATATCCGACGTGGAATCTTTCAAGGAGACTTTCTGTCACCCCTTCTGTTTTGTTTATCCTTAATCCCTCTTACACATGAATTGAATAACAGTAGCTATGGTTACAAAATAAATAAGAAAATATTCAATCACCTACTATACATGGATGATCTCAAACTCTTTGCCAAAGACGACAATGAGTTGAAAGGTCTCCTCAAAATTGTAAAATACTTCAGTGACGACATAGGTATGGACTTCGGATTAGATAAATGTGCAAAAGTAACATTCAAGAAAGGTAGAATTACAGAAACACCCTTAATAAATTTAGATTTTGTCACAAAGATTAGGGAACTGGAGCTTGATGAAGCTTATAAGTACCTAGGAATTAGCGAAGTAGATGGCATACAACCCCCCCCGCAAATGAAGGAAAAATAAGAAAAGAATACTACAGGCGTGTACCTCTGGTATTAAATACTGAGCTAAACTCAAAAAATAGAATATCAGCCATAAACACATTGGCTGTCCCTTTGGTGCAATACAGATTTAATGTCCTTAACTGGACCATAGCTGAAATTAAGGGAATGGCCGCCAAAACGAGAAAGCGTCTCACTTGCTATCGCATGCATCATCCCAAAGCTGATGTTGATCGTCTGTATGTGCCCAGATCCGAAGGAGGCAGAGGATTAGTTCAACTAGAACTGTCCTACAAAACTACAACAATTGGCCTCCAAAGATACTTGGAAACTACAGAAGACTGAATGATGGTATGCGTCAAAATAGTAAGCGCCTTTACTCCATAATAAAAGAAGCCAAAAAATTCAAAATGGAGTTTCAAATGGGCGTAGAGATGCAAGTACAGCACAATGCACCGGCTGAAACTGCAAAATACTTTAAAAAGACAGCAAAGACGAATGCAACCGACCAGATATAGAAGTGATGGCAAGATAAACCACTTCATGGCCAATACTCTGCCCGTACCAAACAAGCTGACGTAGACAAAACCCGTACTCATCAGTGGCTACGTAGCGCAGGGTTGAAAGCTGAAACTGAAGGTTTTATCCTTGCTACACAGGACCAATGCTTGCTAACTAGGAATTATCAAGCACATATACTAAAATATTGTGTCAGCCCAAAATGCAGATTCTGTGATAAATATCCAGAAACGATTGATCATCTTGTATCAGGTTGCATGATATTTGCACCCACTGAATATAAAACCCGGCATGACAGAGTGGGCCAATATCTGCACTGGAAAATCTGCAACTTCTACGGGAAGGAAACTGAAAGAAACTGGGATGAACACCACCCAGATCCGGTTACGGAGATAGGACCTGTTACATTTCTATGGGACTATACAATACACACTGACAGAACGAACAAAGCCAACCGCCCAGATATTGTTATTAAAGACCACAAACAAAAAAGTGCCTCCTTATTGATATGGCAGTCCCTTCTGACTGCAATGTATCTTTGAAGATATTCAAAAAGCTGTCAAAATACAAGGACCTTGAAATAGAAATCTCGAAATGTGGCATATGGGAACATCAACAATCCCTGTTGTAGGACTGGTTGGAAAAGATTGCAGTAGACTAATTGAAGGGATTCCTGGAAGTCCATGCCTCAAGGAGATACAAAAAAATTGTTCTGACAAGTACAGCCCATACTTTACGAAGGGCTTTATCTATGTAATTTTTTTTTGTCAATGGAAAGTGTCATGATGCCATTTCTAACCTTAGGTCCCTGGGCGGGACCCGGAAAGAAATGTGTAAACGCCAGAAATCAAAGGAAATAATAATAATAATAATAATAATAATAATAATAATAATGTAGAAATCTTAAAAATGTCATCAATAATTTCAGTTGTAATTGGAGCCCTCGGATTGATTGGAAAAGGCTCCGATAGATTCATTGAAAGGATTCCTGGCAGCCCGTGCCTTAAAGAAATACAAAATATTGTACTCACAAGTACAGCCCGTGCATTACGAAGAGCCTTATCTATGTAAAATGTGTTTGATCATAGTATTATTTTTTTGGCAAAAAATGATCAATGAAAAATGACATGGAACCATTTGATGACCTAAGATCTCTAGTTGGGACCCGGAAGGACATTTGTATACAAGAGAAATTCAAGGAAATAATAATAATAATAATAATAATAAGAAGAAGAACAGGGTTTCTATAGCCTTGGATGGCAACTGGTCTACCACAGAAAGAAATGTCAACATAGTGCGCCAAAAAATCTGCCTCGTCAGTCATGTATCGAACGATACATGATCGTCTAAATCTGTATCACGTTTGGCACATAACTGACTATAATAATAATAAATGCTCTCGTGTTGATTAATGTTAAAACTTGAATAAAGCATGGAATAATAATAATACAACACAAAATGTACTTAAACAAAAATGTATTGACACAAGAACGTGTACACAATATTTACAGATAGTTGGTATATTCTTGGGAAGACCGTTCCTGTAGAATGGGTTGACTTAGTCGCAGTCGGGCAAAATCTCTGGATTGAATCTCTTGATTCCTTCCTCGTCTTCCCGGTACCAACCATATTTATATGGTCGGTACTCCACTATGTAAATTAGGTGGATCCTACCACAACAATTAATTAATTGTCACATCTTATGAACTTCTCTAACCTTGTAATAATAATAATAATAATAATAATAATAATAACCAGTCTTCAAAGATAGGTAGAAACCACAGAAGCATGGATGATGATCTATGTCTAAGGACATGAAAGAAGTAAGAAACTAGGAAGTTCGAGTGGATGAAGAAAGGCAAGTAAACCATATTAAACCTACTGCAACGGCAAAGAACCTAAGAAAAGGAGAGAATAAATTCATAAACCTTTTCATGGCCAATATACAGCCCATGCCAAAAAAACATATGTAGACAAACCCCATTTCCATTCGTGGTTACGTAGTGCAAGATTAAAAGCAGAAACAAGAAATTTTATTCTTGATTCACAGGATCGATGCTTTCTAACTAGAAATTACCCAGCAAAGATACTGAAATATTGTGTTAAACCGAAATGCAAATTCTGTGATGAATATCCAGAAACAATTGACCATTTTGTATCAAGTTGCACGGCATTAGCATCCACCGAATATAAAACTTGGCATGATAGGGTAAGCCAATATTTGCACTGGAAAATATTCAACTTTTAAGGGAAGGAAACTGCATGAAATTAGTATTAACACGAACTAGACTTGGTTACAGAACATGGGACCAATAACAATTTTTTATGGGATTTTATAATACGCAAATACAGAACAATCAAAGCGAAGCGCCCTGATCTAGTGATCAAAAACAGAATATGGTTTCTTATTGACATGGCAATTCCACAAAGACATCAATAATTCCAGTTTTATTGGAAAAGAGTCATTGAAGGGTTCCCCGGTAGCCCATGTATTAAAGAGATCTAAAATATTGTTCACAGAAGAAAAGCTCACACTTTACGAAGGGCTTTATCAATGTAAAATATGTGTGATCTTCGGTTTACAAAAATGTTCCGTGAGGATCTTAGGTCTCTGGTTGGGACCCAGAAGAAAATGAGTATACTACAGAAATCAAAGGAAATAATAATAATAATAATAATAATAATAACAATAATAATAATAATAATAAATAACTTAATGCCACATCAGGAATAGCTCTGACGGTTTTTGATTTTAATTAGCAGTGTTACCCTGTATGCATTTTAATTTGCTGAATTAAGATGGTCAACAATAAATATTGATTGCATCTCCACCGATTTGTTTGCTAGCTTCTTGATCGTAACCATTTGACTATGTCCAGTAAACAGCGACGAACGGTATATCTCTATTTATGAGTGAGGGTAGTTGTTTTTTTTTAAGTTTGAAGGATGAGGCAACCAAGGAGACTTGGCAGACAAATCTATATATTTGAGAACAACCCAAATTTGAGACTGTATGAGCGGACTGGGTTAGCCGACTTGGAACGTGATTAACTGGTTTTTATCAAAACCCGTTACCAAAACACACATGTATGTGATGTGACTGGTATGATGGGTATATATATATATTTAATCAATTCACCCCAAGCAAAGCGATAACTCCACTAAAAAGCAAGGGAGCTACTGGAAGTGAAAGAGTAGAGAAATACATTAGAAGGGGCCATTCACTGAAAAATAGTACAAATTTCAGGGTTTAGGCGTTGGCGTTAGAAGTATAGAGTTGAAGTAGATTTTAAAAGAAACCGTTATGCCAATCCTAAAATAAAGAAACAAGGGATAAACCTCTACTCCTGTCCAAAAAACCTAGGATGAGTGCGAACCTGGTGATAGGAGAGCCTATCTTAAACCTATATTGGATTTCATATATTCGTGCACTAGCGTCACTCTGTTAGCGAGCTGCTTTTTGATTCAAGAATAAAAATGAAGGTGATTATGATAATGATGATCGGTAAATATCTGTATTTCCCCCAGGGAACCAATATCTTATGGAATATGAAGGCAAGTGTTCTATCAGCTGGAGAGTTCGGAATGATTCGGAAGAGTCTTGAAAACGGAAGAGGAAAAAAAAATAAAATAAAATAAAGTCAGAAAAGACAACGTCAAAAATATGGCGTCTAGTTCTGATTATTGAGTAGACTTACTGCCGATTGATCCGTAGAAATATTCACCAGATATTTGTTCTCCTTGAGAAAACCCAAGAAGTACAAATAATAATTGTTATGAGAAGAAAATTGGAATATAAAGGACCAAGAATCTGTTCGCAGACAGTGAAAGAAAAACAGGCAACGATAAAAATTAAGCTTAAGGACAAAAAAAAAAAAAGAAAAGAAATGAAAGAACAGAAAAAAAATAAGAATAGAAAATAAAAAAAAAGAATAGAGAATTAAAAAAAACAACAAAAAAAAAACCGAAAATTCTGTGTAGGAGAAAACGAATAAAAGTTTAGTAATATAACAATTTATTTTCTTTTTGTTGTCTTCAAAGTCTGCCAACAACTCTCCATATTTCCGTCTTTTCGACAACATTCATCCCAGAACATCATTTAAGGAAATGGAATGTCCGCGTTGTCATAGTAACACTTCTCCAACAACGTCCATCATCGCTGGACAGATGAGTCCTATATACACGTTAAACTTGCGAGACGGCGTCTTATTAATTAAAACAGAGAAGCGATAGCAAACGTTTATTACCGCCACTTTTGTCGTGTAATTAAAATCTCGAGAGTTTTATTTTTAGATTTTCTTTACTCATTTTTGCTTTAATTTCTTTATTAATTTGTTTCTTAAGTGAAACGCATTTACTTTCTTTCGCCTCTTATATTTTTTTTATAATTACCTCCTTATATTTTACAATTCTCGATTACTTTTATCTTACTGAATTTATTCATTCTTTTACTTTTGATCTTTTCTTCATTTTTCCTACCGTTTCTCATATTTATTTTCACTCTTTTTCTCTCAAGTTGCGGTCTTCCATTTTTCCTTACATCTTTTTCTTTCTTGTTTACTGTTGAAGACCTTCATTGTTTATATCTTTCATTCTAATCATTCATACTCAATTAAGTTATCGCTTTCTTTTCTTTCCTTTCTCACATCTTGTTGTTTTTTTTTTTTTTTATCCCTTCTTCCATTTTCATCCTTCTGACATCGTCTTCTATAACACTTTCCTTTCCTCTCTTTCATCAGTTTATTGTTTTTCACTTCTTACCCCGGATCTCTTTGATGTTCTTTTCTAAAAATATGCTTTGAAGAATGCAAATTCATTCATCTTAGATAAGACCTCTTTATGGTTTTAGATCGACCGCATTTTCGACAGCATGATTCTTTCAAGCTATCAGGACATCATTATAATCGACATTCCTTTTTTTTCTGCTTCTTTTGTAGGTCAACCGTGATATTAAGAATGGGAATTAAATCCAGTCGGTTTTCCATGTTTCGTTTTTTTTTAAAGAAATTTTTAATGAATTTCATTAAAAATTATTATATAAAAACTAATTTCAGTCTGGCTTTGAGTAATAAAGAATGTACTAAACGATGGCATTTGCCAGTTTAGGAGAGATTCTAATGACTTATTTTCTCTGCCAAAGGTATTTTACAGGGAACAGATCGTCGCAGCTTTAGATATTATTACAAGGGACACTGTTTTGCATATCTCTAATAAATTTTGATAAATTTTCTAAAAGTCTATAAAGAACAGGAACATTTGGAAAAATGCAGTAATTTATAAACCACCACAGACATCACTAAATTCCTTTACTCAGTCTTTTTATAATAGATATCAATCTTATTATAATAGATTACTATTATAGAAGCTATAATTTGAAGGCATATTGTAAATGAGTTAAGACTGATCAACATATTTTCTGCTAGCATGTGCAAAACTATAATATATTCTTGCGCACTGCAGAGCATGCGTTTTAATCTTTCTATTTTGCTGCACTACGGTTGCCCGTAATTTTTTTATATACTTATCAGTACATGTTTACTGACGGCTTCTCACAACGCCCTCTTTTTCGTAGCTCTCAGCTATGTTTGCCCCTTATTTTCCCTACCACGCCTTCTTCTGTTATCCATTTACAAAAACTCGCTAGTTAGCTTACACATTGTTTCAGTGTCTCTCTCTCTCTCATTTACCATAACTATATCCTGTAAGTGTCAAATTCTCCAAGCTCATCTTTCTCGCTATATATCTCACAAATTTTCTCTGACTATAAATAAAAGTCTCCATTTTATTCGCATTTCCTTAGACTATGCTAGTAGCTCACGTAATCCGTCCGTAGTATTCTCAGCATCCTTCTGAGGACCATATACTTGTTGCCTCAATCCTCCTTTTCATCTGTGATGAATGTGTTCAGCTTTCACTGTCATATAGTTATATTGATATTACATAACATTTCAACACATTTTTCTTTATTCCTAATGAAATTTTCGGATTTCCCAATATTTGTTTAGCTTTTGGAAGACATATTTTCGTATTCGAATGCAATTTCGTATTTCTGTGAGTTTATGACATGGTTGATAGATTATAGGGGATATTCATAGTAACAGTAGTTACTGGCTTGTAACTTTAAAAACATGTGTTTTTAAAAATAATCTTTTGTTGTTTCTCCTTCGTATAGTCACACGCCCTAACGGAGAAGTGCTCATCTCCAGAATAAACCTAGTGAGTCTTCAATAGGACTTACTTTCGTCCGCTCTCGGAGACTGCCGCAGCAGAATGAAAAACACAGATCCTTATCAGATAACAGAAACCACATCAGTAGAAGCAATGTGATAGGTCCTGATCTAGCATCTAGTCTGCAGTAGCTTTCTTACAGGTGTGCCGTGGTTTCTGTCTGTCTCTTCTATAAGTACATGGTGTTTCAAAAAATTTGATATCGTTTGAGATGTAAGTATCACAGAAAGTACATGATTAAGGCAAATGAAATTAAAAAGTATTAATGTTGAAGATCATAAGATTTATTCTTCCAAATCAGAATGAGAAATTCAAAAGCATGTGGATTATGTGAACGATTTCACAAATGTTCAATATTCGCACCGCCTGAGACACGGCATTTTTATACCTGGAAAGAAAAAGATTAAAGATTAAAGAACATAAAAATACAAATAAGAAAAAACACAAAAACATAAAGATATAAAAACATAAAACAAACATTAAACATAAAGATGCTATTAAAATTTGAAGTCGTTTGAAGGAGGTCTAACAAAGTTATTAGATTGCGAAATGATATCAAATTTTTTGAAACACCCTGTATTTTCAGGGCAATTGTTCCGACGAGTTGCTTTCTCTGGTTCTCAGACAGCATGAATTTAAGCGTGCTTACTAGGCTGGCATCTCAGTCCCACTCTTTCACTGTCGAAACGGTTAAATGTATCCGTTTCTTTTTCACAAACAGCTTCTTCTCTCGCACTTCCCGTCTGTGGAACTCACTTCCTCTTACTTGCTTCTCCGATTACTATAATCTTCAAATATTCAAATGTCATGTCAATACATATCTTCTGATACCTTGATCTTGTGCACCCTTTTTTTTTCTTTACCTTCTCCCCAGACACGCCTCTTTTCTCTTGCTCTTACCCTCCGTAATCCCTTGCTTGGGGTGAAATGCTTAAAAAAATTAATGCTGAAGCAACAGCTAAAATGGATAACAAATGTAACTAGAAAGGAAATTAATGATATAATCAAGATTTTAACTTTCCACAATGCTGTAAACAAAGGTTTAGGGTCAAAAAGCGCCCATCACTACTAGAAAGAGCGATAATGGCTAGTGGCCTTGAGAAATCTATTTTCCTGAGAAACTGTGTTAAGAATAAGATTTTTTAAAATTTCAATGACTAATAATAATGCTATTGGGACAATGAATGACGAATGTTTCCTTATAAAGATAAAAGTTAATTTCACCATTTTCATTAAATATGACTTTTCTTTGTTAAAAGTATAGTATCTGGATTGGACATTGTGTGTAACAAAAGGAGTAGTAATTAAACCACAAGACGGATTTTATTTTCTGCTTTATTTTGTAGAATATATATTTAATAAAGTTGCAGCTTTTTCACAGTACAGATACCTCCTCTTTATATATAATTATATTATTCCCGGCACTTTACTGGCTTGAACACGGATTTTCAATGACCAAAGTCTTATGAATAAAGTGTTTAATTCTTCCTTCGGAGTGAAGTAGAACCTCCTAATATTTATATGAATGATTTTGTAGTCATTTGCACTTTCAGGTTAGCTAATGACGAAATAATATAACGAGAAAGTTGTTATTGGTCAGTGTGCGGAGGACAAAATGGAGACAATGCGTATATTTAAAATGGGGGATGTTTTGCAGACATTCTTTTTCAAAATAAGTAACTCGTTTATAGTCAGTGGACTTAAACAAGTAAAAAAAAACAAAAACATTTTACTCAATTATTCTAGCAATTCTACTTGAGTTAACACCGGTTCTCGTGCGAACATTATAGTTAAGCAACATCGACCCTTGTCAGTAACTAGATGTGTGACCATTTGAGAATACCAGGTGCTGTAAGCTTGGATGTGCAGGCGGTATAATGGGTAACGGCACGGAATTTGAAATCTGAGAGCCAAGTTCCAATTCCAGTCGGGTTCGTTATATTGACTTACGAGCAAATACCCTTGAGAAAGGCATGGATCCGCTTCTTCTCCTCCCAACTATGGCTTAATAAATGATAAAATATGTCCCCACCTAAAAGAAAATAATTTTAAAATATTTTCTGGTTGCAAAAGGTTGATTAAGCATAAAACCAAATTCATCAATCAATCTAATTCAGTCAGTAATTCTTTTCAATTTATTAAGCCTAAGCATAAAACAGCAACCATTTATTAAACTTAAGTATTAAGTCTTGTGCAGAAATTAAGAAATTCGAATAGTGGTCAGAATCCTAAGAAGCCGAATAAAAAAATTCATGTATCTAGCGTCGTTAGGAGCTTAAAAGGCCTAGTTTCGAAAATGTTGTATTAATTAGTATCATTTGGAGTCGAACTTGTTTCTAATTACAATTTGTACGAAAATAAAAATTCCTTCGAAAATCATTGCAACTGCAGTTAAATACGACACTTCTCTTTTCATATACTTGGGAAGTAGAATCTTTATGACGTCCTCACCCAGCACAGCAATCATGCTGCCTATTCGCTTAAAATGAATAGTTTTCTCTATATCAATGAATTCTGGTAACATTGAATTCATCACAATTGCTCACCACGAAGCGATCAGTAATAACTGTAGAGATCATGAACTGATATGACAATAAATCCTAATGTATTAGGAGAATTACATTCGGTAGGACGGGTCTCCCACGTCTCAGCTATCTTTAAATACGGACCATTAAAGCAAGAGTCAAATTGTCTTGCTAAAATAATTTACACATTTATGCAGGATTAAATGCAAAAATAAATCTCCCTATAATTTATAAAATCGCATATACAAGGGGGGCCATAGTTTTCCTGGCAACGCGTGATCAGACACGTTTTTTCATAGGCACAAAACAAGCAAGAAAAAATTGGATTTCATGTGATACATAGCTATTTTCGATCATTTCGTTCCACCAGTTCTAACGTTCGTGGTGGTTTGCTCCGATGCGGCTAGCATGGAGCAAATCGCTCACATTCCCTCTGTATTCCATTTGTGAGGAGTAAGTTCCACTCAAACAGCTTCTTCTCTTGAACCTCTGCTCTGTGGAACCGACTCCCAAGAGGATGTTTTCTCGATCACCTTAACCTGTTTAATTCTAGGGTTAACCGTTAACATCTCCACATATCCGCATAAACAGTAACTCTTACCTTCTACTTCAAGTGGCTCCCGGGTCTTGTATCAGATTACACCCCACTGTAAAAAAATTCTAACAGTTGTTGGTGCAGTAGATATACACGTATTATTGAATTATCATTTATACGTGGCTACTGTTTGTTCGTCCATAGAGAGAAGTACACAGAGAGAGGCAGAAGAATAGTGAAATATGATTTGTTTAATTTTTACGGTTTGTCAAACTATTTTTGGGTTATTCGAAGACAACAGATATATGACATTGTAAGAATGTTTATTTTTTCAGAATGAATATTGCATAAACAATCTTTTGAAAAAAAAACTACTCTCAGATACATGTCGTACTATTTGACCCATAGTTGGGGGAACAAAGGCGATAGATTCATACCATCTCCAAAGTTCTTAAGTGAATGTAATGAAACCAACTGGAATTTGAACTCGGTTTTTCATTCTGAGCTGCTACCCATTACACCACTCGCACATCCCGTGCAATATGAATAAAGTTTTGTTATGTTGAACTTCGTTATATGACCTCTAAGCATTCATAAGTATGGTTTATAAAAAGAATTTCTGGAAATGTTTTTAACGTTTAAGATCCATAATATCATTTACAACAAACAAATAATTAATTGCAAATATGATAACGTTTTTAGCAATCTGAAATACCTCAGTATCCATTTCCCTCTATAAGTTTAGTGAATCCCATGTCTTTTCAAGACCTAGGCGATCATGGCTCTCCACCTGCTCTTTTTCTTTGTGAATTGCCTTGAATTCTTAGGGAAGTGGTTAACCGTCAGCTACTCATGATATTGAATTCAGGATATTACTTCTCGTATTCTACTATTTAATTCATAGTTGGGGTAAGAAGAAGTGGATTTATACCTTTCCTAGGGGTATTGGTGCGAAAGTGAACCGGACAGAATCTGCACTTCAATCGCTGATTCAACTTTTTGCGCTGATAACCTTTACACGGGCTGCACATCACTCTATTTATATTTAGGTACATCTATGCGTTTTTCCTAACAAATATTTATCTTTCACATACTGTTTTGTTTGTAAATGCACTTAATACAGTGGTAACAATTTTACGTTAAAAATAATAATTCCTTGTCAGGCGAAAACATTATTGATCTGCATCTATCTATCTATCTATCTATCTATCTATCTATCTATCTATCTATCTATCTATCTATCTATCCTTGAGTGGGTTTGAATATTTTAGTATTTAAAGAACTTGAAAAAGTAAAACGTTTCTACCTAAAAATTCCGATAACATCAATGGTTAGTAGGAAGACTTTTCTTATATGAAAAAAAAAAAAAAACTTGGAAGAGGTTTTTAAAGAGATTAGAAAAACGAAGAATTAAAAATCAGTTTGAATATTGAATATCGATCAAAATATCCTGAAGGAAGTTAAAACAAAAAAATATGAAGCTAACCTTAGCATAGATAAACTCTGAGATGATATGGAAAACTTGGGTACTAGTTGCTACATGTTATGAAATTAAATATAGTGAATAATATAAAAAGGAAGAGTAGAACTGCAGGGGGAGGGCATTCTCTAATGGCGATTCTCATAAGAGAAGATACCCTCTTCAAAGACTGGCCGGAAATATTTGCCCAGAATAAAAAGGCATTGGTGACCTTAATGGAAACAGTCTGGATATTGAGTCATGGCATCCGAATAGACTGTTTAATCGAAAATGTACAATGTTGGTGATGCAAAAAAAAAAAAAAAAAAAAAAAGAAAACACAAAAGGAATTTCATTATCCAACCAGGAAATTATCAAGACATTTAGCAAGAAAAATATTACGAATATCTCAATTAAATGGATTCAATTAAACCGAGTGATGGGAAAGAAAAATCATTTCATAGAAAAAGAAAATATTAGAAATTATACTAAAATGCAAATTAATTAATACCTGGGGATTACACATTACATGCTTAAACGCAATCTTCAGGCCATGTATTGTGTTTTGGTTTGACTATTTATATATGCTGGTCAATGGTGCATTATGGTTAGAAGGTCTATTGCATTATTCTAACGGTTAAGTGAGCGGTAACGGTTTTGTTTTAAAATAAAATAATAAAACAAAAAATCTAAATCAATAAATACTACACAAATTAAGTAAGTAAAAAACAAAAACCAAAAAAAAACTTCCTTTATGGCACCAAGACTCTATGAATGTATGCGTAGTAATAGATTGACGGCAAGGTCTGATTTTACAGTTGAAATAGTTAAATGGTCTGACTTCTCGATTTGGAACTTTGTTCAGCATCAGTTGAAAGATTTATCTTCAAAAATATAAATGCAATATTCTGTCTGCTTAATTACTGTTCTTTTATTGTCCTAAACTATGTTTATCTTTGATTTTCAACTATGTTTATCTCTTTCTATGTAACTTTGTTAGTGGCTTCTTACCTTTTTCTTCGCGGTGAAATGATAAAAAAAATTACGAAAAATGAAGTTGAGCGATGAAAAAAGTCAGCATGTGGTTCGTTTAACGCGAGGTTGCATAATTATCAGTGAAGACGTTTATGAAATCTTTTGCAGACCCTATTCTCTGTATCATCATGCATTCAGAACTCAATGATTCTTAGTACTGTGTCAGTGAATGACTACAGATTTGCGTTCTAAAATACATTAAGAATATATATCTTTTTTTCTAAATAGTAAAGAAAGACTTTAAGATGGGCTTTGTCTTACCCTAGAGGTAATATAGATAATGAAATGCAAACCTATGCTTGTTAGGGGGAATAAGAATATGCATGGACAAGAATAAGATGAGTGATGGCGAATGAAATCTTCTGGGAATCGTCCAGACGAGTAGGAATGTCTGCAGAGAATGATAGTGTATTCAAATAGAAAATCCTGTCTTATAAAATAAAAACAATTTATTTTATGTGAATTTGGTATTCAAGCGGATCGCAGAATCAAAGTAAGGAGACCAGCTCATGTTCTCATAAATAAGGAGGAGGAAATTTATCACAGACAATATTTCTCATTTCTATCGGATCACCGTGAAACTGAAAAAGAATGAAAAGATAGAATATATATATATATATATATTAAGAAATGGACAAAGTCCGACAATTTATTTATTAAAGATATTTTTATGTTTAACGTTCTTTTTTATAGATACAAGTATTTAAGTAAATGCTCTGTTTATAATAAAATATAATTCAGGCCGGTAAATGTTATTTAATACTGTTTATTAAAAAACAGAGCATTTACTTAAATACTTGTATCTATAAAAAAGAACGTTAAACATAAAAATGTCTTTCATAAATAAATTTTCGGACTTTGTCCATTTCTTAATATATGACGTCATTTGTTTACATTTGATACGCCAGAGCAGTTATGAATGTACGAGATTCATGGAAGATTGAAGTTTATAAGCAGTAAATTCGACCTTGCGTACCGAACGCTCCTTTGTGGCCGAGCCGGTAAGGCACGTCAGCGTAAATGACGGTTCGAATCCTGTCAAAGGACGAATATTTTCTATGAAAATTTCTCGGACATTCAGGTCGGTAAATGTTATTTAATACTGTTTATTATAAACAGAGCATTTACATTTTATTTACTTAAATACTTGTATCTATAAAAAAGAACGTTAAACATAAAAATGTCTTTAATCAATATATATATATATAGAGACAGATCTGGCTAAAGAACAGAAAAAAAATTGGTCATAGAGAAGCCTTTTAACTATTTTCTTTTAGAAACAGTCCAGAAGAATTATCGATAAATTAAAATTTAACAATCGATCTATCTTGCTTTCCATCTATTCTTTCTATCTATTTATATTCGCGTTGTTCTTTCATTGTTCTTCTCTTCGTTAATTCCTTTTCATTCAGGTTGAATTTCTTGTGACCATTATTAATGTATTTAACCACTGTCAGTTTTTTTTTCTTTCTTTACGGGTAGCAATAATCTTTTTTTAAAGTCGGTGATACCCAAGAGATGTGGTAAATAGGTAGTTTTTCTTGTACACGTCAGGCTAACAAAATAATATCTAGAATAGTACTTTTTTAACGTCGGTCTCCAAAATGAACGATGCAATTGGTTTTTATACACTTCAAGAGTCAAAAAACGATGTCGGTGAATAAGCTGTTTTTGTTATGCACGTTGGCGGTTACCAAAAAGTTATGAGGTCACTCACGTTAAAGGAACAGAAATTCATCTTGTGTTCAGAGAGATAAAAGCATACCTGACAGGAAATAGAAAGTACACAAATAACACGAAAAGCATGATAAATTTTATGTTAATTTCATAAAATTTATTTATATTCTTGCGTGTATTGGCATGTGTATTTTTTTTTAGGTTACAATTGTTTTATGGTACATGTGATAAAAGGAAGAATTTACTCCGTAGTATTACAAGCCGTATCACAGAGAGAAGTCGGACACGCGTTGCCCGTACCAAGGTTTGTGATGAAGAGATTGAATTTAATGTCTTTTGGCGGGATGTCCGTATTTCCGGCAGGAACGTTTTTGTTGCGGACTGGGAGAGTTTTATTTTATTTTTTATTCAATTTATTTTAAACAAAATTTAAATGTTATTGTTTTATTTTACTTTATTTACAATTTTCATTACTATTATTTTATATTTTATTTATTCATAATAATAATATCCCTACACTTTTTTCTGTTCAAAAGTATGATGCATTTTTAATCTAATGTTATAAGCTGTGTTATGCTTTCATAGCCACATTCGAAAAGAATTGTTGCAGTCCCAAAGATTCAGTGGAAGACCTAACAAATTGATAACTAGAAGATTTACCGCATATTTAACTTCTTCAATTTCTTTTGTCAGAATAAATTATGTTCAACACGGAAAACTCTCAGCCTCCCCATCTCTTTGGATACTTTTGGATACAACATGATTATGGCAAATTCTAGTTAGGTTTTCAACTTAATCACGGAAATGATTATTGCTGTGGTAAGAGCGCGTGTCACTAGGGGCGCGCACGAGCGTAGCGTGACTAACATTTTACCTAAACCATCGGCTATTAATATATAAGATTATTTTCGGATAATCCAACAACCGGTTCACTAAACTTTTATAATTTTAAGAATCGATTCACGCGAACCGGTGCGAACTGGTAGGATGCCACAACTGGCTATAATGCATCCAAACGTTTTACGTCTGCTTCAGTGAAATAGAAAATCATGTCATTTTTAAATATTTTCATTTATACCACCCTACTTCTTTAAATAATGACCTGTGTTCATATTTGTGATTCTTATTGCAATATTCTGTCAAATTTGTTAATTTCAAATGTTTAACGATGCTATAGTGTGATTTCCAAGGGTATTTTATAGTCATAGATGATGATTCATTAAGAAATTCAAATAGGAAAATCATTGAAATCGTGTACTGCTAGCAGGATAAATATTCGTTTTGTTCATGCTGTTGTGGCATTTGGTTAACAAATCATTATTTTTTGTTTGGTTTTGTCGGAAGTGGCATCTCCCATTGACACCGAAGAGAAATCGGAAGACAAAACAGCGATTGATATTTGCTCTCGCACTGAATTAATGAGACAAATATCTGAGTTATACACATGCAATAGGAAGGTGATTTGCTATCATCAGTGAGTTGTGTCTGGACGCCATTATCTGTCACCGTCTGTATAGTCAACGTTCCGATATTTTGTTTGCCAAGTTCCTGGGAAAAGAGCCAAAACATCAAAAATGATACAAGAGGGTTTTAAAGGAAAGGGAATTAAAGATCATCATTGCTTTGTTCCCTCATTTGTTTGCCTATTTTCATGTTGTTCTTTCATTGTTCTTCTCTTCGCTAGTTCCTTCTCATTCAGGTTGAATTTCTTGTGATGATTATTAATGTATTTAACCTCTGTCAGTATTTTTCTTTCTTTGCGGGTAGCAATGAAAATAATCACATGCATATCTATCTATCTATCTATCTATCTATCTATCTATCTATCTATCTATCTATCTATCTATTTATCTATTCATCTATCTATTATCTAAGCCTATCACACCTATTATATCATAATAAATCTATTCATACCTATGACAATCTATCTATCTATCTATCTATCTATTTATCTATCTATCTATCTAAATCTATTCATCTATCTATCTATCTATCTATCTATCATCAATTTCTATGTATATCATAATATTAAGCTGTCTATTCATACCTATGAGCTAAATCTATTCTATCTATCTATCTATCTATCTATTTCTATCTATTTCAAGACTATCTACCTATTTGAGCTAAATCTATGTATATTCATGTCTATTCATATCTATCTATCTATCTATCTATCTATCTATCTATCTATCTATCTATCTATTTAAATCTTTCAAGCTATCTATATCATCTATCTATTCTATCTAAATCTATATTCATTTGTATTGACCTAATATCTATCTATCTATCTATCTATCTATCTATCTATCTATCTATCTATCTATCTCACAATTTCTATGTATATCATAATATTAATTTGTCTATTCATACCTATGAGTATCTATCTATCTATCTATCTATCTATCTATCTATCTATCTATCTATCTATTCTATCTATCTATCTATCTATTTCAAGCTTTCAAGCCTATCACCCTATTGAGCTAAATCTATTCATGCCTATGACAATCTATCTATCTATCTATCTCACAATTTCTATGTATATCATAATATTAAGCTGTCTTTTCATACCTATGAGTATCTATCTATCTATCTATCTATCTATCTATCTATCTATCTATCTATTTCAAGCTTTCAAGCTTTCAAGTCTATCACCCTATTAAGCTAAATCTATTCATGCCTATGACAATCTATCTATCTATCTATCTAGCTAGCTAGCTTTTTATCTAGTTTTGTATTGATGTTTATATTTATCCGTAAGGGAAGTGTTCAGCCATTTCGAAATACAACAAGCATAGGTTTCGTTGTTTCACTGGACATCTAATCAAAAGTGAACTTCCTACAAATGCAGGACAGGCTCTGTCCCATAGGATTTCTCAATTGGTAGTAATAAGCCATTGATGAATTTGTGCATTGTGTGACTATTGCATTTGCAGCAAATATGCATCAAATTGTGGTTGAAACTTGGATATTCATCCGCGGAATCTATTTGAATAATTAAGAATGTTTTCAAACATGATTCTGTGAGCAAAGCGTAGATAAAGTGGGCTATGCTTTAATATTATCCGGGGATCCTTTGAAAGTGGTGCAATCAAATAAAGTTGGAAAATTACTTGACGAGCCTAAGAATTTCTGGTAATTTCTTGGACTGTTCGGGAAAAGATTCGACTTCATATTCTTCATGACAAATCACATTCACTCAATGCATTCTTTAACCCAGGCGTGAAACTGACAGTTGCCATGCAGCGTTTATTCACATTTCCACATTCTATATGTTTATAAATGCTGATTATTTCCTATTTATTATTATTAATACATTCACTTTACCGCGTTTATGTGTGCATTCATAGTTTTTTAATTTGTTTATTATTTACTTAATTTGCATCTATAACCAAGATAGATAGTGTTGCACCAACCTCTAACACAAGGGAATTACACCGGTTCTCACTATATATAGTGCCAGTAATACCTACCCGGTGTAAGCAGCGACAGTACTACAACTACCTAGCTGTTTCCTACCTTTGTATCTGTGATGTTGAATACACTTGTTCTTTAAACCAACTTCGACTTGATTTTCTTATTTTTACTATTGTACCACGACACAACAGATAGATACATTTTCTTTTTGTATTAAGTTTTTCAAATTTTAGTAAAAATTGTATTAAAAATTTGTTTTTTGTCTGAATTTTGAGATGTCGTCTGATTGTCTATTTAGTAAAGTAATTATAAATATATTTTCCTCCAGACAGAGTTTTCGGTTTTCGGTTTTTGATTTTATTGTTGTAGGCTGATGCTGTTTTCTGCATTTTTCATGTTTTGTGTTATTTAGTTTTAGTTTTTTGTTTACAAAACAAAACAAAAATCACACCAAAAATATCCTAGAAACACACACACACGAACACGTATCAATGGACACATAAAAACGACAAATAATAAAGTAATCAATAAAAGTAATGAGTCAAAAAAAACAAAAAAACAAAACAATAACAGGCCACACTATAAAACAACTAGAAATAAGCTCATTCGGATCCACTATTATTTCTACCCAATAGATTCCAGAATACATTGAAACATAACCATTACCGTCCAGCCAGAAGATGTTAGGATAATGAAGTAAAACTGCTACCTATAATGCACTATTGACCAGCATAAGAAAAATAGTCAAGCAAAAACACAGACATGAAAAATTCATTTAAGAAAGAAATAGACTGTTGCCACTTTGTATTGATATCAGTGTCCACATACACACGCACGCACACATACACACAGACACACGAACCACATATACGCACACAAACGCACACATACATACATATACATACATACACACACACACACACACACACACACACACACACATATATATATATATATATATATATATATATATATATATATATATATACACAAATGAGATGTGAGGTAGGTTAGTACTAATGTCGTGGCATTATATTTTTAAAAAATTGTGTTCAATATAGCGAAGAGTTTAATAATAATAATAATAATAATAATAATAATAATAATAATTAAAGTCCAACGGCGGGTGAACACCACCGCCTCCGGAGGTACACCGGAGTGTCGTAACATGATTGGTGTTATGTAGCGGTTTATAACACGGTTTTTTTTATATATATATATATATATATATATATATATATATATATATATATATATATATATATAGTCATGCCAAAAAACACAACACACATGGCCTGAAAATTAGATTTAAGGGTGTAACAGAAATCGCCACTGTGTGTTGATCTCAGTATCCATTTATATATATATATATATATATATATATATATATATATATATGCATAATTAAAATTTAGCGCACATATAAACATTTAACGAAAATGAGAAATATTAAAAACAAAACAAAAGCTTAATGATACATAGGCGATCATCATTTAAAAATCAGTTTTCTTTGTTTTTATTGTTGCCGTCGTTAATTATCACAAAAACACATAAATAAACACACCGGCACACACACATAAATTTTGTCTCTAAACCTATCTATCTATCGTAGTAAATACTTATCTAATCTTTACTTATGTATCTCTATCATTGTTCTCACATTTACTCATTAGGTGGATCTGCCTGAGAACTTTTCAGCCTCTCTTGCATATACATGCGTATACATATAATCATATAAACACGAACATTTATGAATATATAAAACTACATATAAATATTTGCTCTTGCATATGAATATAGCACATAGATCTCTGCCGCATGTACACACGCACACATACATCATTGTAAACATTCTCTTTGACATTCACAAATGAATATACAACATTAGTTGCTCTGACAACAATCTGTAAAAAATACCAGATTAGAAAAATTATGAACGACGTTATTGTAAGATGCAAGACAAAGAATTTATTTACAAGGCCCAAAGCGTTATGCAAGATTTTTTTTATTCTACTTTTCTTTATTAGGCGACATTATCATCGTTTGTTTTGCAACAACTTGGCTCCTTTTTTCAAATGCCTTTTCTTTGTCGATAGAATTCTGAATATTATCATAGGGTTCGTAGACAAGATTATTATTTATTTTATGATAAATAAGCATTAAGTATATTTTTGACAATTTCTTTCTTTGCATCATGTGCCTGTTTCACATTCGTAGACGCGCGCGTGCGCAGACCCGCGGGCGCGCGCACACACACGCACAAACACACACACACACACTTACTAAATTCTCCAATAAGATCCCCACAAATTATACAACAAAAAATAACTTGCTCAATTGGAGAATGTGTCTCTAATAATAATAATTCAAGCACATAGATCAGATACACAAAATCTTCAACTTTGAAGTTTATAAATTGTCGGACCTTGTCCATTTCTTAATATATGACGTCGTTTGTTTACATTTGATACGCCAGAGCAGTTATGAATGTACGAGATTCATGGAAGATTGAAGTTTATATATATATATATATATATATATATATATATATATATATATATATATATATGTTTATTATAATGAATTACTATAAAACATTTTACATCGCTACACAAAAAAATTCATGTTTCAGTACTAAGTTTGTACTTCCTGAGATAAATTATTAAAGTTGAATAAATAAAATAAATGTAGGCTGGACCATTATATACTAATAAAATAATGGCTAAACAATTGTAATACGTAATCATTTATGAAAACGTTTTTAACTATATTTTAAGGTAAAAAGGTAGACAATGCCGGCATAACACCATTAATTCATTTCGTTGGTTTAACAGATCTTTATTGTTAGGAAACATTATAATATGCAAATTTTCTTGTAAACATAGGGAACATAGATCATGTAAGGATTTACAAGTACTAGTTATTTATTTCCATTTATATATATATATATATATATATATATATATATATATATATATATATATATAGTTAAATTCCCAGATGAATTCTGTGGACAAGACAGATTGGTATCAAATGACAATTGGAAAAAATCTTACATTTTGCCGACGCGTTTCGTCTTCCAACTTTTTCAAGGCAAAAATTATTATTTTATTATTTATATTATTTTTTTATTTTATTTTTTTCGAAAAAAAAATCCCAAAAATTTTTTGGAAAAAAAAAAATAAAAAAAATAATAATAATCCCTTACTATAAAGGTAATTTACATTAACCAAAAAAAAGGCTTAGACACAAGCGTCTATCTTTTTAATTTTGAATTTTAATGTAACTATAACAACAAAAAAACATTTCGATTTCATTTTTGCCTTGAAAAAGTCGGAAGACGAAACGTGTCGGCAAAATGAAAGATTTTTTTTTCCAATTGTCTATATATATATATATATATATATATATATATATATATATATATATATATATATATATATATATAATAGGCAGGGTGTAGTAATGGATAGCGGCTGGGATTGAGGAATCGGAGAGTTCGAATTCCAGTCTAATCCATTACATTCAATTACGTGCCAATACACTTAGGAAAGGTTTGAATCATCATCATCTCCCTCTAGCTATGGGTAAATAGCAGGACAGAATGAATTCTATAGCCTTGGATGTCAACTGGTCTAGGAGAAGGATAACTCTGAATTCAAAACCTGCGGAGGGGTGATTGGGGACCTTGTGGCACTTAGTGCACCAGGTCTCTGTATTCGGCTCTTCAAAAAGGGTGGATGGTCCTGCACGAAACCCTCACCACTATAATCAAATCTCATGTGCTGTTGTCGGGCTGTCGGTTTCCTGGGAACTGATTTACTTGACCCTCATACATCGAATTCGTCGGGAGAGTCGAGTATATTATATATATGTATTTATGGTGGCGGCTGATTGCCCGTATCCGTGTGAGGTGTACCTGTCTACTACTGTCTGTTGCACATTTGTGTTTGTTAAACACTCAGAGACCCCAACTTTATTTCATATCGCAACTATACTGAAGGGATCTTAGTAACAGTTTCTGGGAGGTAGCACATTATCTGGTGTGACCAACATTTTGAAAATGACCAGTACGCTTAGACCCACGTTCACGATAACTTGTGACTTTGTGATAGCAAAATTAGCGACGGCTCCTAAATAGTTCCGTCTACACAAGATCACGTAGAAAACGTGTTATAGTTTTTAGGCGCCAAAAGTACCGCATGCAATTAACATCAGTTCAAGATGAAACATCATCTTGAATTATAGGAAATCAGTCCTAATCCATCAATGAAAAAAAACAAAAAACAAAAAACAAAAAAAACACATTGTAGCAAAACTCCCACGTTCACTCCGTATGCCTTTCGTGAGAAATAAGATCCACTTGAGCAGCTTCCCGCGAACCACTGCTCTGTGGAACAGCCTCCCAAGGGAGTGTTTCCATGATCACTACAATTTTAACCTGTTCAAATCTAGATTTAAGCATTATCTTCCCTTCTTATGTATACAAACTGCCCCTTGACTTAACTGTCTACCTCAAGTTGCCTCCGGGCCTTGTACAGGGTGTACCTTACTGTAATCTATCTATCTATCTATCTATCTATCTATCTATCTATCTATCTATCTATACATACACACACACACACACATATACATATAATGTATTCTATTATACATACACACACACATATATATATATATATATATATATATATATATATATATATATAGAATACATTATATATATATATATATATATATATATATATATATATATATATATATATTCTATTATATATATTTATATTACTATGAAATTCCTTTTTATCTGGCCGAGATATTTTCAGCATGTCCTTATATATGGAATTCGAGATCTATCGTCTGCAGTCGAATATTTAAGCCAGGTTGGATGCACCGTTTAATCGGCTTATTACAAATCATAGATCCTGATAAGATTACGTTGTCAAAACTCGACAGAACACTTGCGATGTATTGTACCAACATATCTTATACTGAACTTTCTATTATTTAACTATAAAAAAGAGGACATTTTATTTTGTATATAACAAATCTTAGTATTAATATTTACTATCACTACATCTAGAGTGCCGTAAGTCTTTAGCGTCATAGAGGCATCACGTGTATTGCCGTCATTGCATCAACTGTGTGTCTAGGGCAAGATAACCTGACGTTCTGGTTCTGGTTCTGGTTGAGAGTTAAATTAACGACCTGTCTAGGAGAAATTTCAAAAACATTCTACTGCATTTGATTTTGGGAATTAAATCTGACCGATAAATTTTCAGCACCCCATCGTGCATATATTTATTTAAAGAAATATTTGATAGAGCCAAATTTTATTAAATATTTCTCCTAGACAAGTCACAACTTTACGACAAGAGAACCCAGTCAGAAAACTCATTGCTGGGTGAAAGAAATAAATTTATACTTTTCCAAATAATATTTCTGAGAAAGTGAACGCAACGATCAGAATTCGAACATGTATCGTTGAATTGTGTTTCCGAATCGCTAACCTCTGCACAAGCAACAAATGCGCGATTATAAACGATTTTATTTCTCAGTTGCTGATTATTAAGAAACATAATGTTCACAATTCGTCTTGTTGTATTTGTATGTAGTCTAGTTATTTATTGGCATTGCGCCATTTTTTTCTTATAACCTTAAGGCAGCTTAATTTTGTTTTATAATTTTACTGAAATATATTTTCCTTTTATATATTATTCTGAACGCCTCATCTTGAAATTTGCTCTTAAAAATCCTGCAAAATCTCGCAAGACACATATGTCAGACTTCTAGTTTTAGGTATTTTTCAGCCATATTAGATAAACTGAAGCACTTTCTTATATGTGATGTTCGATTTAAATGCCTCTAGGTTTATTATTTTTACATTTGCCTTGGGAATTGCTCCATTTTTAAGACAACCTCTTCCTCTCGTACAATAAGCTCAGTCCTTAGGTCTCATTTCAATACGGGTTTTGTTTATGCAACGTCTTTATTTATTGATTTATTGATTTCAACATTTTGGTCCATCCGCTAACCCTTTTTCCTGTTCATTTCCTCAATTATCCACACTTTTCCTGCTTTACTTTCTTCATTTATTACTCTTCTTGTAGGATTTGCTTTCGTTCATTTTTTCCTATATATTTCAACTACTTTCTTTCTGAAGTTGAAAGCAAGAGAAGTAGAAAAGTCTACAAAAGAGACATTGATAGATCAACGTCTCTTTTGTCGACTTTTCTACTTCTCTTGCTTTCAACTTCATTTCCCTTTAGTTTTTATAACCTCTTTTCTTGAACTTTCAACTTCTATTATTCAATTTCATCTTGCTTCATATCTTAACGTCTTTCCATTTATCTTCTTTCAACGTCTCTTTTCTTTATCTGTCAACACTTTCTTTTATTTCAAATTTAGTTTATTCGGTATTATAACTTTTTCTTCTACCGTCCAGTTTTTATTTCCTCCATCTTTCAAAGTGTCTTTTCTCTATCTCTTAATATGTCGATCTTTCAACTTTGGTCACCTCAATCTTTCTAATATTTCTCAACGATTCTTTTCTCTCCCACTTTGCAATTTGTCACGTACTCTTTCTTTTTTGTTTCTGTCTGTCTGTCTGTCTTTCTTTCTTTCTTTTTTTTCTTTCTTTCTTTCTTTCTTTCTTTCTTTCTTTCTTTCTTCAATGCATCAATTTTATGATTCCTTTATCGCTTCTAATTCTCTGTTTTCATCTTTTCCTTTCATTTCTTCTCTTTCCCTTTCTTTGTGTAAAACCATTTTAATTATGCACATGCATTTCTTCTCTCCTACTTTTTGATCGTCCTTCTTCCAATTCATTCAATTCAATGCCCTCCATTTTGTTGTGACTTTCTTCCATTTGCTAACTTTATTTCCTTTTTACAACTTGTACATAATTTCTTTCTCCCATCCGTCTTTTATTCATGACTTACTTTTGTTCCTGTCTTGTACTGGATTTAAATTCTTAGTAGTATGCGAAACTATTATGTATTAAGTTTTGGTTCTTGCTAGTCGTCGAATAAAAAAAGTCATAGATGATGTATTAGTCTTTGTTTGTTGCCCAAGCAAACGAGAAATTTAGAGAGAAGAGTCTGGAGATACGGAAGAGTTAATAATAATAATAATAATAATAATAATAATAATAATAATAATAATAATGAACTAGGATGTATGAAAGAAATGGAATGTGACTCAACTAACTACAGACAGACATCTACAAATACACACAAAAAACATGCAAACATAGATACATCAAAACAAATAGTCAAGCAAACACACATTATGGGGGGTCATTGAACTACACACTTGTGGGCAAAAATAATATAAAATGCATAAAATATGAAATTTAGACTTCTACACACATACGCACTGAATATATATATATATATATATATATATATATATATATATATATATATATATATATAAGTGTGTGTTTTTGTGTGTATATATATGGACAATAAATAGATATAGACGGATATAAATCTGTATGCGGCCGTTAAAACTACAATAGAGGAAAACAAAGACTGTAAAAATCTCTCCCTATATATATATATATATATATATATATATATATATATATATATATATATATATGTGTGTGTGTGTGTGTGATAGACATGGGGAGAATGTGGAAGAGAGAATATAAATAGGTGTGTTAGAGAAGCATATTCTCTGAGGACGTGACAAGACTGTTGAAAAGCAAACGGATTATAGCGGTAGGTTTTCGTAGTCGAAGCTGGGATGAAAAGCGGTGAGCGGTAAAAGAAACTACAATAACCAGGAATGAAAAATAAAATAACAGAATATATATATAATGATAAGTAATAGATGAGTGACGAAAAATGGAAGTAAAAAAGCGAAAGAGAAAGTGAAAGTAGACAATGAAAGTAGACCTCAAAAGAAACACGAAATACGAAAACAGAGATCGAAAGGACAGAAACAGATAAGGAAGAAGAGAGCTAGACAATGACAAGAACAATAAAGAAGTGAACTTTATAAAGTGTAAGCATGAGAAGACAAAGAAATACTTAGATTCTATTAATAACGAATAACTGCGATAATCTAGTTATTCACAGACATTAGGTAGCGCCTTGAAACGTAATTAGAGTTAAAGCCGCAAAACTGTCAAAGATGGAAAAATAAGATAAATTCTAATGAAGAATGCTAATCAAAGTGGGTAGTAGTTAAGTAAATGAGTATATAATCTATCTTAAAATAAAAATGTGACAAAAATAATTCACCGTATAAAACAATGCTGAAGAAAATCGTGCCACAGGTATTCTAAACATTCTTTTCTTTTAGAAAATAGCAGGATTGCAGATCTGGCCAACTAGCTTTGCGTTCCTTGTCTCCGTGCTTCCATTGAACTGCGATGTGTGTATACATGAGGATCTCTAATACGCATGTATATCTACCGAATATAATGAACTTATTTCTAGTTATAAAATGACCCCTTTCAAAGAACACCTTTGTTTGGACAAAAACAGAAGCAAATGCAATTCTTTTTTTTACGTGGCATCTATCAGTCCTCCGATATGTCAGTGAATACGGGATGATGTTCTCATAGATGAAGAAGAGACCTGAAGCAACATAAATGTTGCTACAGGTCGTAAATGTTCTACAGAATGATGCTGAGAATACCATAGACTGAACATGCGTGCAACGACGAAGTTTTAAAGAAAAAAGAAATATAAAAAGACATTTCAGAGAGAGAGAGAGAGAGAGAGAGAGAGAGAGAGAGAGAGAGAGAGAGAGAGAGATAGTGAGGAAAGAGGGCTTGGAAAATTTAACACACATAGGAGACATGTTGAAAGCAAGGAGGACTGAGGAAAGAAGCAACGTACATAACGAACTTGATCGCAGAACAAGGATTAGAAGAGATAGCAAAAAGATAAAACATTGCTAAGAGCTAGAATGCATAGGAATATGTGGAGAACCATGATGCTTACGTCCTCAAGGGACACGGCTCGTCGAAGAAGAAGCCTATTCAGGAAATGTGTGACCATATTTCCACACAACTTTGTAGCTGAAAACAACGTATCCTTTTACTACAAGGCCGACAGTATGGGGCATCTAATGAGGATCGAACTCATTTTTTCAGTTGTATCTGATCTAGCGAGACAAGCTTGCTAACAATTACACCACGGCGAGGTGCTCTTAGTGATTTTCCAAGCGTAGCTTGGATGTGGCACAAGGCCGAAAGTAAGGGGCTCCCAGTGAGGATCGACTCATTCGTAAGCTTGCTAACCATTACACCACCTCGAGGGTGCCAGCAATTCATATATTTGCTGCTAAGTAAGCGACATGACACGTCAACGAACTTGGACCACGCTCATTTCCTTCGTATTTCAAATGCAAAGAGAAAGTCCCGTTCAAACACAGCATTTGCCTATGAACTGCTGCTTTTCAGAACAAACTTACGTGTATACGCTTTCCGGAATATTCCAATTTAAATTCTACAAATTATTAGTCACAACCTTTACGTCTTACTATCTCCTACTTTTAATATCACACCTCTGATTCGTCATATCCATTTTAACGGTAACATTCTACCTTAAGTAGTTCTCGAACTATTTACTAGGTGAAGGTTTGTATAAAGAAATAGGTGGTCGAATATTGCAATAGGATTTTTTTCTAATATTCGAGTTAATCACTGCAGTCAACAAAACGACGCTGTGCAAACTTCTTCTGATCTAAAGAAATGATTTACAGACCTGCATACTTATATAGAAATAAGCAAAGGTTCAGAAACAATTTTTATAGGCACACATGCGTATTGCAATTCTATATGACGCTTGTCTTCTTTATTCTACAGTTACATTCTAAAGAGTTAGTATGGTTACCATTTAATGGCACCTTGAAATCCAGGATTCGACATCATGGCTTTTACGTTGTTTAAAACAGATTAAGTATGTGGAATGCATACTAAAAATTAGGTCAATTGAAAGGCATGTTTAGATACGGAAGAATATGAACAGATAGTCAAAGGGAAAGGTTGATATTAACTGCAAATTTGATTAATAGCAAAAACGGAAAAAAACTGGTTGCGACACATGTTTTGCCAAGAGGCATGAATCAATGATTTATTTTTTAGCAATGAGGAGGATATAATCATTAGCTTTCAGTGACACTAAAAAAACTCATGTCAGTCTTGATTTTACATCTGAGCATTATAGTTGTCGTTCAGGAGACTATATAATTTTTGGTATGAACTTGAACTATTGAGAGTGAATAATGCTTTCTTTTTTGGGGGACTGAAAATCAATTTAAGAATATGAGACACACATTCGATTAATATTTCGTTGTAAAAGTCCTGAATAGGACCCGCTTTCGTTTTTGAATCAATAAACAATGGAATTAAATATAAAGAGAGTTAATGTTTAATTTGATTGACACATGAATTTGAAAAGTCATGTATCAACTCCTCGAGTAAGTTGCTAAATAGCAACGTAGAATAGACCCTCTAGCTCTGATATGTAACCAGTTGAAAAGAAGGAAAGAGCTTTATTTTTTACTCAAGAATAATCATGTTAATGCAAAATTATCAGGTATTAAAAAAAAGGACGTTGTTCAACTCCTTCACGAGGATTAGAGTTATAAAAAGCAAAAATAGAATATTTTATAATGGTAAAAAAAATAAAACTAAATGAATACAATGAAAAGAATGATAAAAGCCATAAAACAGAGAAAAATAGAAAAGGAAAAGAGAGAATGAAGACAGTGAAGAGAGAGATAGTTAAGAGAGATAGAGAGAAAATGTTAGTAAATGAATTTACATAAATAAATGTAATAAAAAATGAACAGAGAAAAATGTCTGAATTCGCCAAAGAAACGAAATGAATATGAAAAAGAGGATATCAGAAAGAATGAATATAAAAAGAAGGACAAGGAAAGAAAGGAAAGAAAAAAAGAAGATATGGAAAGAATGATAAATAAGATAGGAGAGTAGTGAATAGAAAAAAGAAAGAAAGAATTACAAGTGAGAGATAAAGAGAAAGTTGAAGAGGTAAGACAGGAAAAATAAAAAGGAGAGAGGGAGCGAGATAGAGAGAGAGAGAGAGAGAGAGGGAGAGATGAATGAAACGAAGTAGAGAAAGAACAGGAGACAAATATAAAGAGAGATAAATTGTCTTGCACAGATGTACGAACTCGGAAAGTTAAGAGCAAATATAAGCCATCATTCAATCGTACATAGACACATAGTGGAAAGGTTTTATATATCAGAAATATATTAAGTAGTCTTGTGTCTGGCTTGTCCCATGGTGAAAGTTATCTGAAATGCGTTTTTTAAAACATTATAAAAACATTTATTCTTTTCCCTCTGTCGTTTCTCTGTTTCTTGGAATGCCAGTCCGTGTAAGTATGAGCTTGCTTACATATATGTAAATTTATCAGAAGATGGTGTACGACATTGTGAGTATAAAATGGCTCCTTTCCAAAAACGGGCTGAGTGGTTGGGCAACGATCGAAGCAAGCATGATTACTGTTGCGAAAGCAATCGGTTTTCGAATATTGCTAAGAGTTGGCTTTTTGAAATTTTGGAGCTTGTGACTCATTGCCATTTTATAGGTTAGCGCAGAAAACGTTTCTTTGATCCAGAGTAGCTATTACATCTGTGGTCTTATAAAATCTACGATAGGTAATATTCTAAATGTATGTAAGATTTATTTGTATACAAATATTTAGCAAAATTCTAAATGTTATTAATAAAATAGCACTTAGCACTCCCGATGTATCGCGTGCTGGGACCATGACATTCTTTGACAGATGCACGTCTCTGTTACCTTGAATGTTTTCTCATTCGTTAAGAAAATGTTCAGTTTCACTATATGATAGGGTAGACATCAGACAAGTCTAACATACTTTGTGTCCTTACACGTTATTTGAAAAACAGAACTATATTTCCCTTTCGTTTTATTACCAACGCGAATTTCTTCATTTATTTAAATTTAATTGTGATGTCCGCAATTTGTAAAAAACAAAAGAGTACTTCACTAGAGAATCATCTGAGGATAGCTACTTGAAATTTGTAATGGTAGTAATTTCTCGTTGATATTTGTGGA
Organism: Acanthosepion pharaonis; assembly: GCA_903632075.3. NCBI lineage: Eukaryota > Metazoa > Mollusca > Cephalopoda > Sepiida > Sepiidae > Acanthosepion > Acanthosepion pharaonis. The sequence continues at coordinate 2,310,149 of CAHIKZ030003813.1, forward strand.
TTGTATTTCGGTTCTGATCTAAACGTATATTTTTACTGTATTTCCTCATCTAAGCTGTTGAGAAATTTGGTCTCTTCTTAGGTACATTTCATTGATGTTCGTTTCTTTTCTTTACATGTGGCGCGATGGTTTTTCCCTAATTATTTGGATTTGTTTTCTTCTTATGTGTTTGTATGGTTTAGAAACAAACTGCAAGTATTCAAGAAAGCAAAATGAATGACTTTCTTTTCATCTCATTAAAGAACGATAAAATACTAAGATTTTAAGAAAGTTTATGTAGAGAGTCGAACAAAAGTCTTTTCGGTAAGGAATGCAGGGTGCGAGGGATAAATTGTCGCCTACTTTACGCAAAAATGAAAATAACACTGACGTCTATGGCAGTTGTATTTATCAAAATTACAGAAAAATATCTTGAAATACTAAAGAGTAAATTTATTCAATAAAATCGCCATTGGCTTCAATCGCGGCCTCCAGGTCATTTCGGAATCTCCTGCATCTCTTCTGGACGGTCTTGTTTAAGTTGGTGAATGATGCCATAATCATTACCTTCAGTTCATCTTCGACGTTACACGCAGTTTTGTTGATCTCTTGCTTAACTTCACCCCACACATAATAATCAATGGAGGTTGAAGTCTGGGGAGTTAGGTGGTCAGATGTAGGCGTGATCTGGTCGCAGAAATTGTCTGGCAGCCATTACTGGGTTTTCCTTCTTGTGTGCCATGGTGCAGAATTCTGTTGCCACACATAGGTTTCTTTCAGCAGCCACCTTCTTGAGTCAGGGTAACACTACCTCCTGAAAAGCACTTGTAGGCCACCGAGTTGAATCTGAGGCCCTGTGGCAAGATCAATGGAGGCATAACGTCGTCATCATTACTGATCACAACAAAAACCATGATGTTAATTGGATATATCATTCTCTGTAATGTCCGCAGATTGACACACAAACACTCTGAAATGTTCGTATTTGAGCTCCCGGTGCAAATGCCAAGAAGTACAGCGTGCCGTTTCCAATCTTCTGGCGGAGTAAATTGCGTCATGGTGCTCTTTTTATCCCATACGGGGCCCAACTGAAGCTTCTATACTGCGCAGGCGACGAAATTAGTAACAACACGCAGGCGCGAAATTAAAAATATAAAATAGCGACAATTTACCCATCGCACACTGTTTTTTTATCTCTTTTAAATCCTGTTCCGCCGTTTATTTATTCAAGCTCCCTAGATAGATTATGCCTTCATTTCATCTGTTGTTCTTGCTCTCAAACTGTCCTGTGAATATCAAATTTTTCTAAGCCCTCTTTCCTCATTATGTGACCTAGACATCTTAACTGGTTCTTTCTAGTGTTAAGTATACGCGTCTTTTTTGTTTCCATCTCGTTTAAAACTTCGCCGTTGTTCACAGTTCCTGTCCATAATATTCTCGGCATACTTCTGTGGAACCACATCTCTGTAGCTTCAAGTCTCTTCGTCATCTGTAAGGAGACTGTCCAGTAATCACAATGCAGTCATTTACACTGGCAACATAATCATAAAGAACTCATTTCCAGTTCGCGTTTTGTGTGTTCGGCTCTTCTCAGTTATAAATGAACTTTGTTTCTCCTCTTTTCATTTTTGTCCCTTTGTATTTTGCATTCCCACTTAAAAATATCGTTTGCGCAAATTTTGTCTGTCCTTCGGTGCGTCTGAAAGTCCTCTAACTAGGGACACACTAGTTCTCTATAGATATATACTTTTTGGGAATCGGGATGATCCCTGGATTGAAAATCTGCCCTTCATCTGGTGCTTGAACATTAAGAATTGGGATTTGTGTCAGGATGATGAGGAAGAAGTTAAAAATTCAAATTTTAAAATAACTGAAAAAATAGTGATTTTAAAATTTTTGATTTATATTGAGTTTAATGTAGCATTAAAACTCTGTGCATTTAAAGATTTTTGTTTTAAATTTAGTTTGAAATATCTCCAATATTTTGTGAATAGAGGAAATCAGTTTTATTTCTTCAAAATACCAAGGAATCAGAGTTAAAACGATAGGTTTCGTGACGTGAGGTTTTGGAGTTCCGAAGAATTTTTGATTTGAAGAAATCAACTTAGTTGAAGTTCCACGAAGTTTATGATTTGAAGAACTCAATGTTCGGCCCGAATCAGAATTTCAGCTCATGTTGGACTTTTATCCCAAATTGGTTTTCGTTTGGAATTAAACTTATAGCCTGAATCAGAGTTAAAATGAAGTTTTGAAGTTGCAAGGAGTAAATTGAGGAATTCAAAGTTATATTCAACAAAATTATCATTTCTACTTTAAATGCTGGATAACAGCCCCGCCCCTACTTTTAGATCGGGGACTCATTTTGCCCTCAACGGGAGCTAGCTTAAAAGTCCGCATAAATTACGATTTTAAGCTAGTTGCTAATGAGTCAGAGCCTTACAAAGCGGTCAAACTTTTTTCGACTTAACCTGGGCAGTATTTAGACGGTCGTATATTCCAAATTCCCTTTTTATTTTGCTCAAATCCTTAGAATTCAATATCTGCTTCAAGTCGAGCTATTTTTATTGAACCCACATTTATTTATCACCTTATCAAGACTAGCATATTTTACCACTAAAGTACAATGTAAATTCAAATATGAAGCACTAATTCTTCTGCTATTTTTAAGGAATATTTATCTCGAAAGTGAAGGATTCTGCATTGCAAGTTCAAGTTTTAACTTGATTAGATTTCTAAGAATTGGTGCCTAAAATAAAATTGCCATCATTGTAACCATCGAGCAAATATTTATTTTTCGCTTACTTTTTATCATCTTTTTACTGTTTTTATGTTTGTTATTTTTGTTGAATGTTGCGATGCTTTTGAAGTTTTGCATTGTTACCCGTGTGCTCTTTCTGCATTGTTTCTTTACTCTTTATTAGACTCACCCACCTTTTTCATGGCAAAAAGAAAGCACAAAATATTCCCATTTGCAGCTGACATAATTTATTCTAGGATGCCAAAGCCAAAATATAGAACCCGTGATGGAAGCTCTTTTACTGCGCTGAGGCTAGACCGAACATTGTTCTCTAAACACAGAAGCCTTTCGCCAGAGATTTTCGTGAATGGCTTTCAATACAATTGCCGCCATTTTTCCGATACAAATTCTGCTTCCCGGCTTTTAAAAGCCACTTCTCACTGTCTCGCTCTTTTATATAAATAAATAAAAAAACAATCATAAAATAAACGCATTTCCTTCGCAAATTGGAAACCATGTTTCATTTTTCTATATATATTTGCTGAAGTTTTAATATTTGTCCTTTAAAATCGAAAGGTTGTTTAGTTTTCTTTCCTTTCAGGTTTTAATAATAATAATAATGAGAATAAAGATAAGATTCTGTGGAATATTTCAATGCGTCGAGTCGACAGCATTACTGAAAATAGCTATAATATGAATAAGGTGTTTGGGTGTAACTGAAGAGACTTGCTGTCGCAAAATAATCAATATAAGCCACCAGTTACTTCTGGCGTGCACGTTGAATAAGTGAATCTAATATTTTAAAAAATACACTAAGTACGGAGTAGCAAATATTGCCTATGACTAAGACAGAGATTAAACCGTCAATCGTATAAGTAAAAACGTAAAATATTCAAAGTTCGAAAAAGAAAAGGAGTACAACATAAGAAAAAGAAAAGGAGTACGAAAAAAGAAAAGAAACGGAATACAAAAAAAAAAAACAAAAAAAAAAACAAAGAGAAAATAGTATAAAAAAGAAAACCAATAAGAGTACAAAAAAGAAAAAAAGAAACGGAGTAGAAAAATAAAAAGAGAGGAGTACGAAAAGTAAAAGAGTAAAAAAGAGAAAATGACGAGGAATACAAAAAAGAAAAAAAAGAAAAGGAGTACAAAAAAGAAAAAAAAGAAAAGGAGTACAAAAAGTAAAGGAGTGTAAAAAAGAAAAAGAAATGTGTAGAAAAAAAGAAAAAAAGAGGAGTACGAAAAAGAAATGGAATGCAAAAAAGAAAAAGAAAAGTTGTACAAAAAAGAAAAAAAGAAAAGGAGTATGAAAAAGAAAAAAAGTAAAGCAGTACAAAAAGAAAAATAGAAAAGGAGTACAAAAAGGAAAAAAAAGGTGTACAAAAAAGAAAAGGAAAAGAAGTACAGAAAAGAAAAAAATCGTACAAAATGAAACGGTGTGTAAAAAAAAAAGAAAAAAAAGAAAAGGTGTACAAAAAAAGGAAAAAGAAAAGGAGTATGAAAAGGAAAAGAAAGAAAAGGATTAAAAAAATAAAAAAGCAAAAAGAAGTACAAAAAAGAAAATGAAAAGGTGTATATAAAAGAAAAGGATAGCGAGAAAGAAAAAGAAAATGAGGAGAAAAACGAACGTAACTTTATAGCAATAAAGATTGTCTTGAAAATCTACAAATGACTAGAATTCGACAATGGAAAAAAGTGTCGAGGTGTGACAATAGAATTCGTTGATTGGTTGTAGCGTGTCACTGGAGGAATTAGTCAGGAAATATATTCACGTTACACTCTTGGTGAAAACGAATCTAGAGCAGCAGTTTAACATTAAATTTTGCATGGAAATTGTTAAAAGCAGTGGTGAATCGTTATTAGTAATGAAGGATGACATAAGAAGTAGACAGCCAAAAAAAAAACACCCAGGAAAGGATGCAAATGCGAAGAGAGTTCAAATCTTGGTGCGTTCAGGTCGAAGTGTGCGTCTGGTAACTGAAGAAGCAAAATATGTATAGGCTATCAATGTAGACGAATCAGACGCATACTTTGTGAATGAGGAAAATATGTATTCAAAGTTTGCCATTTCATAGCTGAGAAACCTATTATGAAGACGGGTCATCCACCTTACTCACAAAAATTAAATCTCAGAAATGCTAGTCTGCTGATATCCCGGAATCCAGCAACACGTAAATACATTCTTCTTCTATATGCCGTGTTCATGGCTCTCCACGATTTCCTGTTCTTTGTAGCGCTTAATAAATTTTGACTTTTTGTTATGTCCCTTAAACCTTGCCCCTCCATCCATTCACTCAAGCTTAAGATAGATTATGCGTTGTTTTCCTCTGTTTCTCTTCCTTTCAACCTGTCCTGTGAGTATCAAATTTTCCAAGCCCTCTTTTCTCATTATGTTCTCTAGAAACATTGATGTTTGTTCCTGATGTTAAGTATAAGAGTCCTTTCTCTTTACATTTTCTCTAAAACTTCGTCGTTGCTTACATGTCTATGAAATTCTTAGTATCCTTCTGTAGAAGAACATTTCTGTTGCTTCAAAGCTTTTGAATTGATTGTCCAGCTTCCACTGCCATATAGGAGGATTGATATTACATAACATTAGAGTACTATTTACTTTGTTTCTAACGACGGTTTTCTGTTTCTTAATACTTTACTTAGCTTTTAGAAGGTATATTTTGCTATATAAATGCGTCTTCGGATTTCAGTATCACACTTTCCGTCCCCTGTGAAAACACTACCCGGATATTTAAGTTGCTGTACTTGTTTGGTATTTAATTTACATATTGAGCTACTCCTTTTGCTAATAACCATAAATTATGTTTTTTTGCAATTGATGTTTAGTCCTTTCTTCTCGATTTCCTTCACTACCTGTTGTAGGAGTTCTTGTAGTTTCCTTTCTGTTTCTGCTCTCAGCATTGTGTCATGTGCATATCTTATGTTGTTAAAATTGTGGACGCTAATAATGAATCCTTGTCGTACAGGATTTTCTATTTTTATACATTTATTGAACTCATTTTCTATTAATAAGCAGGCAGTTTGCGCCAGTATATATTCTGGGTTATTCTAATATCTTACTTATTATAAAAACGCAGATTGTGTGTGTGTGTGTGTGTGCGTCTGTACGTTTATATATTGGATCGGATTTTCCTACATTTTTCAACTGATTTCAACAAAACTTCACAGGACTGCGTAAAATTACCTTGCAGTGGTTCTGACAGCGCCAAAAATTGGAAAAACACAATTGTTTTTGCACGAAATCAATTTGAAAACACGATTAAGTCGCCAGAATGAAAGGGGGACAACTCATATCGAGTTATACTTATTATAAAACCCAGGTTGTTTGTGTGTGTGTATGTTTCTTTATATATGGGATCGGATTTCCTACATTTTTCAACCGATTTCAACAAAACTTCACTTTTTTTTGGCAGGTAGTGTTTCTTATTGTCTTGCACACTTTTTTCTTTATTTTTACATTCAGAATGCTTTAAAAATTCCATTTACAAGACAATTGTTTATAATAAAATTCTATTCACCAATCGATAGACTCATAACGATTGAAAACAATGTTTTTGTTTGAATTTGGGTTTGACCAATTCGTAACACCCCAAAAAAAACCCAAAACTAATTGAGACATGCGTGTCCGTCAACCTTAAACAATAATCTTTGTCAATTTTATTTTTCAGTCTTTATGATGGTCGATACTTGATCTATCTCTTACTGTTACATCCCCGGGCAACGCCGGGCTCTACTGTTAGTCTTTACTAAATACGATAGGCTTTAAAGTTCATAGGCTTACTATGAAGGAGTGATACTTGATCTCTGAAATCCTACCTGCATTAGTTTAAACTGGTCTTTTTTATATTTTTTTGAATCATATCACCCCATGCAATGTAATGAAGCCACTAACACACAAGGATTTACTGAGTGTGAAAGCACAAAGAAAAAAGCAAAACAAAAACAAACAAACAAAAAAACAGAAACATTGGGCAGCGAGAAGAATAGAAGACTGATCAAGACAGTAGATATCGTTTAACATTGTGTTTGAGTTTTGAATATCAAATTTGGCTAGAAAGTATGAAGCAGGAAGACAGTTCAACTAACAAGAAATTTGAGAAATGAAAGTTAGCATAGAGCTTACGGTTACATCTAGCCATTTCAACTGTGAATTGATGAGACATTTCCGCCAATCTAGGACTGTGTTTAAATTATTAAAGTTTATATATACATCTGAAACATTTCCATGAAAGTATTTATAGAAACGGCAGAGTGAAGTTATATTACAGCGATGGGAAAATGATTAATATGAATAATGCAGCTGATTATTCTTTGGATTTTATCAAGAATCTTTGAGTACACAGCAGGAGCACCAGGCTATATATGACAGCGGTTTTAAAAGCAAGGACGAATGGAAGACTTATAAATATGTAAGATAGATTCTGGAGAGAAAAATGTCTAGCACTCAGAACACAATGAACTCAGTTTCTTAGCAGCAGACCTAACAATGAAATCCATATTGTCTTTCTATTTCATATCAGATTAGGAGGTTAGACCGAGAAGGCGCAGAGAGTTATTTTCATGGAGGAAATCGTCAGGCAGGAAGGAGTCTTTCACTTGATTAATAGCAGTAAGTTTCGTTTTAGAGGCTTTAAAATTAACAAGCTACTCCTTGCCCCCATTAACAAAACTGTAGATCATTTTTAGATCACCTGGCAATTTCACCTTATCGGACTGATCAGAAATCGAGACAAGTGTAAACGGTTGTGTCATTAGTATAGTGTTATATCCTTAAAGAAGGTTACAAACAGACAACAGTGGTACTCGTTTGAAGGAACATCAACACGCGCGTAGATGAATGGAAGAGAGGTTTATTGTAAAAGAGAATAAACTACTAAAAGACAGGAAATCGGGTAGCAGGCTAGTAATTTCTGAAGGAAGTCCTCAGGTATATCCTGTGCTCACTATATACATCTACTGATATAGTACGTCCACGTAGGCGATAAGTAGAGTGGGACATTCCGTTAAAACATATAGATACCAAGTTGAGAACTGATGTAGTCAGGAAGGTCTTTGATGAAAATTAAGACCAATGTTTGTCCAAAGATAGAATCCTGGGAGGACAAACAGATCTAGAAGTGTAGCTCTTCAGGAAAACTTTCATTTCGCGATTAGATAAGAAAGAGAGGATTTGTCAAAAATTCATTCAGAAATAACGCAGCATTGCAACTTTTGGAGAAAACTAGTATTCTAAACCCTGTTGAACGCTTTCGAGATGTCAAAAACAACAACCCGACCATCACCAGTGTTATCTAAATCTTAGACTCTTTCAGCAATAAACTTTAGTACAGCACCAGTTGACCTAAAGGTTCGAAAGCCATATTTCTTACGTGAAAGAAGGGCCTGTGCTGTGAGGTGCTAAACCAATTCCAAGTTGATTAGGGCCTCGAGAAGTTCTCCAAAAATCGATAGAACGATAATAGATCGATAGAGGGCTAAAACAGTTTACCTGACTTCTTAAAGGCTGGGACTACAGACGAGGATTTCCAATAAGCAAGAGGCAGTGAGGCATTTATTGTATAGTTTAGGGAGAACAGAAGCCAATTCGGGAACAATTATTGAGGACTATTACAGGGATGCAATCAGGCCCACATGTTTAGTGGGGATCCAGATTATGAATGATAGCAAAAACCATTGCATTGTTTCTTTCCAATTATACTGGTATCTGACTGTTCTAAGAAGGATGTCCATACTGTTGACCAAAAGTCATCAACTTGCAGATATAACATCATTATCACTAGTTCCCAACAATTACTTTTTCCTGTTGGGGGACTGAAATTAACTAGGAGAATAGGGAGGACCTTCAATCAGTTCAAAGACATCGTCACGCACAGCATCCATTGAAACCAAGGACATGCGTGCTGGCGCATTGACTCAAGAGGCCTTTCTTTAGTTTTTCTGACCGTTTGGTCTTTATAGACTATCGTAACCGCCTCAGCAATTGTCACACCATTAATGTAGAATATCTACATTGATAGTGTGACCCTTTTGTGTGATAACAAAGACGATACCTTTTGCATCCCAAAAGACTGAGTCTGTTTCTTTCGCCATAGATGAAACGACCTTAGCGTTCTTTGGAGCAAGTGAGGGCGGGTTTTTCCAATTCATGGATTGTCTCTGGCTCAAGGTGATGAACCCATCACTCATCCTGGGTTATGAAACGTTCAAGGAGACCAGTTATATTTAACTCAAACAATGTCAGATTTTCCCGTGATGTTATCAACTGATGAGCTTTTGATCAGGTGTCAGAAAACGCGGCATCCACCGAGCAGAAACCTTCATCAAGTACATTGTCCAGAATATTTTCAACTCTCTCCCAACCTATGCAAATAGTATTGGCTGCTTGATTAATAGTCAATTAGCTGTCATCCATCACCAAGTGGTGAATACGTTCAGTTTTATTCTCTGTGATGGCAGATGCAGGATGTACAGTCTTTTGGTCACCTTCAAGATTCTTCATTCTTCTTATAAATTCAGCTGCTTACTTTACACTGTTGATAAAACTGGAGTATCATCCCCTAATGTATCAACCATATCAGCATGTAGGCTGCTAAACTACTTTTTCTCCAGGCACTTGATAACACCATGATGCCAAATTTTGTCCATTTTCAAGAGAAGTCGCTACTAGTTACTTCTGAAGTCTTCTTTGAACACTCAGATGCCAGAAAGAAATAATGCAGTTATTAATAAGAAGAATTGAAATTAATGTGTGCAAAATTCCACAACTCTAGCGTCACTCCTTCATAGTCAGTCTATCAACTTCTCAGCCCACCATTGTATGTCAAGGTTACCTAGCAGTTCCTACAGTTGCTTTATCACGTAAATGCTTTACTAAAGATTATTCTGGAAAACGAGTCGCCATCGTTTCAGAAAGAACTTAATTTCTCAAGGCGAATGTTTTTGAGGTGATGGTAGTCAATACTAAACCTCCGCAAGGTTATTCTGGGAAATAAATCATTAAGTAGAAGTTCCTAGAAAATAAGAAAATATATTAGAGGGACTTGGAAATTCAAAGATGTGGAATACAAAACAGATCATGTGATTGGAAACAAAATAATATTCGTCATTCTGTGAATGTTGCTGTTTGATAGTATACAAAAGAAGTTAAATTTGAATGCAATGCTGAAGACTATATAAATTTCGGGAGATTTGATAAACATCCTAGAACACAAGATTACTAGTTAGACCTAATATTATCGAAGCATACTGTAATGTTATCGATCTTTCTCACCGACGTGAAGTGGCTTCCCTCTGTATAAAGATTTTAATGGCAATAGTTACGATGAGCTTGGTGTCTCGAATGTCTGGATTTAAGGATGCTACTTTTTCTATTTATTGTATTCCTTTCTTTCTTGTACTCCTTTTCTTGTTTTCTTTTTTGTACACCTTCTCTTTTATTTTTGTATTCTTTTTCTTTTTCGTACTCTGTTTGAATATTATGCCTTTTTGTTTTTATGATTCTCATTTAAGTTGTTGTACTTGTTTGATATTGATATCTCCAATTTGTAATTCGCATGTTGGCGTATTTGCTGATAAATATACATTCTGTCTTCTTGCAATTGATGTGTAGTCCTTTCTTCTCGCTTTCCTTCACTAACTTCTGTAGCAGTTCTTGTAGTTTCCTTTATGTATCTGCTACTAAGATTGACAACAAGATCTGACCGTTTTATTTTTGAACTAACTCGACGAAACCGTATGTTCTATTTGAGTGGTTCCTTTTCTCGTACTTCTTGCTTGTGGAAGTCGCTTCTAATTCCTTGTATCCATGTCAACTACAATCTTCAAATATTTAAATGTAATGAAAATCGTCAAATTCTGTCTTCCTGAAACCTGTTCTTTTATTGTCCTTTCTATTCACTTCTTTTCAATGAAGTTTTCTCATTCTCTTTCCCTCCCATGCTTTCTAGTCTAAATGATGTAAAGTGAAATATAGGAAAGACTCTAAGAAACATGAAAGAAGAATGGGAAAAGTTAAAAACCTGTGGCTAAATTTAAACTATTTAATCAAGGGCGTTTTAAATCGGCAAGTATATTAAGGATAATACTAGCTTAAGCTGTAGACTTGTTGTCTTTCGATCTTCAATGAAGTCCAGCATATATTCTTTTATGTGCCACATCTCGTTAGAATATTGGCGATCATGGCTCTCCACAAATTCCTATCCTTTATAGCTCTTAGTAGCATTTTCCTTTTCGTTTCCTCTCCCAACACCTGTTCTGCCATTCATTTACACATACTTGCTAGGTAGGTTACTCTCATTACTTTCTTCTGATCCTCATGTCCTGTGAGTGTCATATTCCCCATTTCTTCTTTCCTCATTACGTACCCTAGAAATTTTAGTTGTCGCTTTATTCTAACTAAAAGTGTCTATTTTGTTTCCCTTTTCCATAAAACTTCTTCGTTACTCACATGTTCACTCTACGCTATTCTCAGCATCATTCTGTAGAACCACACTTCTATTGCCTCAAGTCTTATCTTCATCTGTTAGGAGATTCTAAAATATACACTGCCATAGCGGAAGACTGATATTATGAACCGGATTAATACTGTTTTCTTTGCTTCTTACGAAATTTTCATGTATCTTTTGGAAGGCACTTTTTGCTATTCCAAAAAGCCCCCTGATTCCGGCGTCATATTTTGTATCTTTTATTAAAACTTTTCCCAGATATTTTAAAATTTTCCTATTCATAGTTAGCATATTGAGCTATTCCATTTGATGACGACCATACATTCTGTTTTCGTACAAGTGTAGTTTAATCTTTTCTTTTCGATTTCTTTCACTATATTCTGTCGAAATTCCTGCAGTTTCATTTATGTGTCTGCTATCAGCACTGTATCGCTTGCATGTTTTATGTTGTTAAGATTGTGTCCACAAATAATAAATCCCAGTAGAACTTCCAGTTCTCTTAGGATGCTATCGATGTAAAAAAATAAGTGCGGTGCAAAAACATTGTCTCATGCACGTATGTGAAAACACAAAAAGCACAAAAATAAATACTGATATAATTGTTTTATAACTTCTCATTTTCTTAAGATGCCAACATGAAGATTCCTTAATTGTAATGCAGGTCAAAATGTAGATTACCACTTCTCTGTTTCTATACTCAGTTTCTTTACCACTTATCTTGTTACTGGTGTCCAATACAACCTCACATAATAAATTTGCTTTTTTTTTTAAAGCAAGAAAAATCAATGTATTCTCAATATTTTTTAATTGATTTTCCATGGGCGGCCTTCAGGAAATACAATCTAGTTTTCCGAGCATTTGTTGTTCACTTTTAAATTCTTTTCACAATGTACCAAATCCTGTCGATGATGCATATCTCCTTTGATGAAACTCCAGAAGACATTTTCAATACATTCTTTCATAATGCCTCAAAGTTTCTCAGCGGAAATCAGGTTAGATGAATTTCCTGGTGTCCTACGAAATCTGTCTAATCAGAAGAAATTCAAACATATTTTCAACGCTGCAGGCTCTATCCAATTCTTTATCAAAGAATTGGCCATCAAACTATATAAAAAATGGCAAATCTTTATATTTGTGTACGGCTCGTATGGTTCATACAAACCCGCTATAAAACGGCAATAGAATCTGAAACGACCACGTTAGGTTGCATCAAAAGTAAAATACAAAGACATTATAGCGTAAAACATCCAGCTGTTTAAAGAATAAGAGATACCATTTAACGTTGAAATAAGTAAATACCTAGTGTTAGCATAATAGATCTGTAAAACATAAAAAAACGCTTATATAGCAAATAGTAAACGAATAATCACTTGAAGATTTATGGTGTTGGTATTTTTCTTTTATTCACTAGAATTTGTCAACTGATTAATTGTATTTTGCTAACTAACCAAGAGCTACTATTGAAAAGTTTTCGACCCAAACAAACAAGGCTTTAAAAACCTGATATTTCGTCAGATGTGGGATCGAGAAATTTTCAGTTGTCCTATGTATATAATGAGAACTCCGTGATGTTGTGCCTTGTATAGTAGTCACGATGGTTATCTTTTGTAAAAGGAAGAACATGTGACGAGGGGCGATCTCTTGTAGACAACAGAAAATTTTCTTCACACCTTCTGTTTCCTCAATTTTGTTTTTCTTTCTACTTTCTTGTTTTGTTTTTATTTATTGTTATTTTCCGTTTCTGTATGATTGTTCCTCACTTCTTATTGATTCCGTTAAAAATTACCCAGTAATAAATTTTTCCTTCATCTTTTTGCTTTTCTTCTTCACAGATCAACTTTTTCTTTCTTGTTCTGTCTTTTTCTTTCTTTATTTCATTTACCTCTTCCTTCTTATAAGTTTCCTTTCATGTCTTTCTTGTTTCTCGTAGTTTTTACTCGAGCTATGCATTTTCTTTTTTTTAACTGATTTTTTCCTTTTCTTCTTTTGATGTACTATTCTCCTTTATTCTTTTCATTGTTGTCTAATCCTTTACTCTTTCTTCTACTTTTTACGCTCTCTTTTTCTTTTCTATTTACAACAAATCACTCTTGTCGCACTTTAGCAGTAAACAGTAAAAAATATGAGCTGCATGATTTATTGCAAGTATGGTCGCCATGTTTTCGTAAGACTTGCGTTGCACTTACTGAAAATGAAAACCAGCAGACGACAACTAATAAAGTCATGAACGTTGCTCAGCAACAGTTGACGTCACCACGACAAATACTTTTAATGTAATGCAAAGAAACACACAGAAAAACTTTTTCACCTCCACCTCCATAATTATCATAATTGTCATTATTAATAATACTTGTTATTTATTGTTTAAAATATATACTTTTATTCTTTCACGATTATTCTATTTACACCTAAATTATAATGTTATTTCTTCTTCTTCTTCTTCTTCTTCTTCTTCTTATTATTATTATTATTATTATTATTATTATTATTATTATTATTATTATTATTATTTTTCCTTAATTTCTGTTGTATACACATTTCTTTCGGCAGAGACCCAATATCATAAATGGCTTCATGACATCTTCCATTGATCATTTTTTGTAAAAAAATTAAAAAAACCTAAGATCTTTGTAATGTGAGAGCTGTACTTGTGAGTACTTTCTTGTATTTCTTTAAGGAATGGGCTACCAGGAATCCTTTCAATGAGTTTATTGGGACCTTTTCCAGTCAATTCGAGGGGTTCAACTAGAACTGGAGTTTTTGATGTCTTCATATGTCACTTTTTTTTTAGATTTCCACTTCAAGATTCTTGTATTTTTTTCTTAAAGATCTTCAAAGATACATTAAAATCTGCGGGGACTGCCATGTTAATTAGAAAAGCGCGTTCTATTTTTGTGGACATTGATCACGATGTCTGGGCGATTAGCTTTGAATGTTCAGTCGGTATGTATTGTAAAGAATCCATAAAATTGTTACAAGTTCTCTCACTGTAACCAGTTTCCTTCACGTAAAAGTTGCATATGTTCAAGTGCAGATAATTGCCCCATGCAGAGTTCTATTTTCAGTGGGTGCTAATACTGTGCAACATGATACAAGATGGTCAGAATTTTTTGAATATTTATCACAGAATCTGCATTTATTATTATTATTATTATTAATTGGTTGTCTTTAATTATAAGCTGTTCTTAAAAGACTTGGATAGTACCTATAATTTGGTAGTGGCGAAGATTTGGTAGTGCTTAGTTGGGATGATTGGGTTATGCAAGATTACTTTGGTTATAGCACCAATTCTTATTGTTAAGTGGTTGACGTGAAACAGTTTCCAGTTCTCTTGTGTCCTCTTCATCACTAAGTGCATCATCTTGCACAGGAGCATCATAAGCTGAATCCTCGTAAGGGTTAAATCCACGGTTTATTTTCTTGCCATTAACCCTTTACCAGATTTTGTATTTTAGGTATCTGAGTTGAACAACTTACTAGTTCAATCTTCTTTTTCTGAGGTCAGCGTCTTACAACAGTTTCTGGATTGTTTTTTCTAGTAGAACGAAAAGAGATTTAGAAAATATTGATGAAATTGCAAGTGGTATCAAACCTGACCAATCCGACGAAGTGTGCAGGGTGTCGTACATACTAGTGAAGAAGATACTGGAGGACTAGAAACTGCTTGATGTCAATCCCTTAACCATCGGAATTGAGAGAATTGTTGGCGTTATTACCAAACTTATGTCGCGTAACATTGTCATCCCAAATCTTACGACCTCAGATAACCAACACGCATTTATTATCCAAGGACAATGGCCTATTATTATTATAATATCATCATCATTATTATTATTATTATTATTATTATTATTATTATTATTATTTATTATTATTATTATATATAATAATAATAATAATAATTATTATTATTATTATTATTATTATTATTATTATTATTATTATTATTATCTTCCTTATACCCAATCCTATAACTAAATTATTGTAATTAGTTGAGTTATTGGCCTTTTTCCTGTTTTGTATACTGTTATTCTAAATTTCCTTGATTTTCCTGCTGTGCTTTGAATGTTTTTATATTTTCAGTTGAACAATGGCCATGATTATCTTCATAATGGGAATATGATGATTTTACTCCCCAGTTAAAATAGCTGTCATTAAATTTAATACTATAGTCATAATGTATTTGTACTTCTTTCGAAAATTGATCGTTCGCATATTTGTATAATCGCCATAATAATCACAAGCTGGTATTGTTTTGAAGTAAGAATTTATTTGAAAGAAGCAGGTCCGGCATTATCCAGATTTCTACAGTTTGGTTTGGGGAAAAGCGAAAATCATTCAGATTGATAAATATTTGGATCTCTAAGCTTCACCCTCGAATGTATATTCGATTTATTACTTTTATTTCTTTTCAAGCTTTCGATTTCTCAATCATCTGATGTTATTTATTTATTTTCTGTTTTCTTACTGTTTTATTACTGTTTTATTAAATCATTTCTGATATTCTTCCGTATTTGTAGAAGTTATTTACATCCGGATTTATACTGAGGATACCAGAGATCGAACATGTTAGCAATAAAAATGTTTTATCCAAAATCGGAACGAAAAGGGATTTTAGGGAAAATGAGAACAAAGAAGTAAACTTATACAGGGTGTCTTTCATAGGAAAGCGGATTGACTATATTTTTTTACCTCCGAAGATTAAACATGGTTTTGTCGAAAGAAGAAAGAATTGAACATGACTTCTTTTTCTGTGGTATGATAAAGGAGAAAGTGTGCTCTATGAAAATCACAGATGGGACATGACATATAAAAGAAGTTGTTAGATATATTTGCTGATTCCAACATTTAAGAAGCAAAATCTTCCTCACATCACAAAATAAATACTTTTCTATAATAATATCAAGAGCATCATTAAAAAGAACATTGTTAAATAGATTTCTAACAATCTTTAAACGTAGTACTCACAGTCATGTGTGGTCATTTTACAAGGGAAGCTGGTAAAAATCGAGTGATAACCATTGGTGATAAAAATCGAGTAATAAGCATTGCTGGTAAAAATCGAGTGATAACCATTGCTGGTAAAAATCGAGTGATAACCATTGATGATAAAAATCGAGTGATAAACATCGCTGGTAAAAAATCGAGTAATAACCATTGATGATAAAAATCGAGTGATAACCATTGGTGATAAAAATCGAGTGATAACCATTGCTGGTAAAAATCGAGTGATAACCATTGGTAATAAAAATCGAGTGATAACCATTGCTGGTAAAAATCGAGTGATAACCATTGGTGATAAAAATCGAGTGATAACCATTGCTGGTAAAAATCGAGTGATAACCATTGGTAATAAAAATCGAGTGATAACCATTGCTGGTAAAAATCGAGTGATAACCATTGGTGATAAAAATCGAGTGATAACCATTGATGATAAAAATCGAGTGATAACCATTGGTAATAAAAATCGAGTGATAACCATTGCTGGTAAAAATCGAGTGATAACCATTGCTGGTAAAAATCGAGTGATAACCATTGGTGATAAAAATCGAGTGATAACCATTGATGATAAAAATCGAGTGATAAACATCGCTGGTAAAAATCGATTGATAACCATTGATGATAAAAATCGAGTGATAACCATTGATGATAAAAATCGAGTGATAACCATTGATGATAAAAATCGAGTGATAAACATCGCTGGTAAAAATCGAGTGATAACCATTGATGATAAAAATCGAGTGATAACCATTGGTGATAAAAATCGAGTGATAACCATTGATGATAAAAATCGAGTGATAAACATCGCTGGTAAAAATCGAGTGATAACCATTGATGATAAAAATCGAGTGATAACCATTGATGATAAAAATCGAGTGATAACCATTGCTGGTAAAAATCGAGTGATAACCATTGGTAATAAAAATCGAGTGATAACCATTGCTGGTAAAAATCGAGTGATAACCATTGATGATAAAAATCGAGTGATAACCATTGGTGATAAAAATCGAGTGATAACCATTGATGATAAAAATCGAGTGATAACCATTGCTGGTAAAAATCGAGTGATAACCATTGGTAATAAAAATCGAGTGATAACCATTGCTGGTAAAAATCGAGTGATAACCATTGGTGATAAAAATCGAGTGATAACCATTGCTGGTAAAAATCGAGTGATAACCATTGGTGATAAAAATCGAGTGATAACCAATGTAGCATTTATATTGTTAAAATCGGAAATTTGAACTGAATTTGAGTTCACACGCTAAAATTTGCGTAAATATAGACGGCGTGCGTTAAATACATTTGAACTCTAAGGGAATCTTTACCATTTGAGATTAAAATATATTTTTTCAGTCGTAGCGCGTTGGGTTCAAACTTTGGAATATGAACAACAGAAATGTCATATTGGTTGTTTCCCGATTTTCTATATACTTTTATTTTGGCCCTGAGACACACATTTGAATAATTTAAGTCCAGTCACACGAGACCCATCTTTCCAGGCAATACTTTTTACGGTAAAGACTAAAGTCATTACTTGGTGCACGAAGCGAACTCAGCATGTCGAAGAGACTGGGCGATTTTAAACCTCTGGTTTTATGTAAGAGTATTCGTTTTCACTCGGCTTTGCGCAGCATTCTGTCTATCGGGCATTCGGAAAAACCTCGCATTTTTCATGAAAACAACCAACCCTGGTCGAAATTACGTGTAAAAAGACACAAAATATTGGTACCCTCTTTTACAAGTTTTCTATCTGACGTTAATAACAACACAGGAGATATCGCATACGAAGCTGGACCAAAAACCTCATAGACTCATTATGAAGACGTGATAATAGAGCTGCGAAATTTTACATTAATTTAAACTCTTTGTATTAATAACATTATTCTATACTTTTGGTCGTGTGCCACATCTAAACTATGCTCAGAAAACCACTTATTCTCGTTTTATACACATCGGTCAATCGTCAAAGTCTGGACACAGGAAATATCATTAACTATATTTTTTCACCTCCACAGATTAAACATTGTTTTTGTCGGCAAAAGAAAGAATTGAACTTGGTTTCTTTTTCTGTGGTATGCTAAAGGAGAAGGTGTACTCAATTAAAATCACAAATGGGACATGACATATATAAGAAATTGTTAGACATATTTGCTGGTTTGCAACATTTGAGAAGCAAAATATTCCTCATATATACAATAAGGCCCCAAACAAAGATATGGAGGTAATACTTGAAGTTTTGGAAAGCATCAAATGTGTCCAAAACGTTTTACAAAGTTTTGTAATAAGGATTTATAGCTGAACGATACTCTGTTAGAAGCTAGACTAATATTGAATAAATAAAAATATTAAATGAGAATCGTGAACGTTATCCAAGTTTTTTTTAAAATAATGTTCCCTATCCGACTCATGTGAGTCACTTTGATGTGTGGCTTCTGTATAAGTGAATTCTGTCAGCGAAAAGTAGATAGCTTACAACAAATTGGGACGCAGGAGATCGTGAAGCAAGTAAAATAAACTACCACTGAATGTACAAAGCTTTGATTTTCATCAAATTTAGTTGATAATATATATACGGAGGGAATTAACAGATTCCTCTATTTTTTATTGTGTTTCTTTAAGACGGTGCTAAAAGATTTATTCGAACAGTTACTGTACGGAATAAGAGGAAATGAGAGCATGAATGAAAAAAAAAAAGATTCGGAATTCGTTACAAGTATGAGATTCATATAAGATCAGGATAAATTGAATAATCTATAAAGTTTTTTTATTTTTAAATCTTTTAAAATTCAGTTTCAGTTTGGTAACTCTTGGGAAATATTGTTATTAACTAAATCTATATTTACTAATCATATATAAACTTTATCTTCTGCTCCACCATACTTAACTATGAAAATGATCGACGGTGAATCGGCTGGCAAAAATCGATTAACACGTCAGGAAAACAAGACCCAGTGGTTAAGAAATGCTTGTATACAAAATTATATGCTATAAGTATGTAATATTTGTGTCAAATCGGATTAATGTAACTTTAAATTTGATAAAGTTTCACAAATAACTTTTTGAAAAATATATATATATATATATATATATATATATATATATATATATATATATTATTTTTCAAGATTTTTAAAACCGAGAAATAACTTTTGTTTAATCATGTGCCAAAATGGCCGATTTTTACCGATTTTCCTAAAAAAATGAATTCCGATCAATATAATTTCTGTTTGTAATACACCACAGAGTATTTTGCTGATTGAAAATGGTAAATTTTAAATCCTTTTAGCTTTCAAATAAAGCTAAAATGAAAGCTTCAAGAAAGCTTTTTCATTCTTTTTTTAAAAAAATAATTTTAAACCTTACGTGTACTGAATTAGTGGAGTTACCTTCTTTCTAACACTTGGAAAAATCTTTATTCACGTGAAATGAATGAATTTTCGCGTGATTAGATTTTTATTAATTTGTACTTGTGTTATATTTATTTATTGCATATTGTATATTTTTTAATTATAAATTTATTATAGTTATATATAATTTATTTTATAAGATAAAATTTTAAAATATTATACTTGCAGTCCAAGTCGGTACCGGCTTTTTAAAATACTTTTTAGCGCGTTTTTTTTTTTGATAATAGAGAAAGAAAGTGTTAAGATGTTAGTGAGTAGAAAGGACAATAAAATGGCATAATTCACGAATCCAGAAGCTGGCGATTGCGCTGGCATTTAGTATTTGGACGATCGTAGGCGGCAGGGAAAAAAGAGGCTGGGAAAGATGAGAATTGCAAGAAAAGAGACTATTTGAATAGAACTTACGCTAGCTGAAAGTCTAATGTTATACGTGTTAAAGGCATCAACTAATTATTGTGCCTTTACAATTTCAAACGGAAATAACATGACTACAGTAGATATGTATGTCTAATGACTATTTCGGGCAAATGACGATGCAACATGAAAATATTCAGACATGTTACCAGGCCTTACAGTAGAAACATTGATGCCACATATTTTTTCTTCAACTATAGTTTCGTACAATACTTAACTTCGGCTAAGAATAATTTTTACTCTTTTCTTTTTTCTTCATACCGCCCATATATATATATATATATATATATATATATATATATATATATATATATATATATATATATAATTCAGCAAAACGCATAACATCAGTAAAGATTTTACAATCATTTTTATCAGATGTTCGAATCAGAGCAGATGTCCCCAGGCTATTAACGGCACAATCATCATAATTCTTTACAAAAACAAATCATCTAAGACAGTTTGCTCAAATTACCAGGGTATCACTTTGCGTTTGATTGCAGGCAAAGCACCCGAGAGAATCCAACTAAAGAAACTCGTCACTCAAATTGCTGAGGGTCACATCCATTTAAACCAATGCGGTTTCAGAGCAAACCGTTTACAACCGATATGATGTGTACCCGAAGGAATATTCAAGAGAAATGCCGCGTACAAGATAACGACGTATACATCAAATTTGTCGACTTGCAGAAGCCGTTTTCTACGGTAAGCAATTGAAGCCTCTGGACATTCTTGAAAATACTGAACTGCACTTCAAAATTTCTCATTATGATCATCCAACCCCGCTAGGCGCAAATCTCACAATTCCTCTAAGAATGTGACTTTTCCTAATGATTCCAAATTGAAAATGGCGTCAAGCAAACTTGCGCGTTGGCTTTCGCATTATTTTTATCATTCTTTTACATGATTCTGAAAGAAAATTCAGACAAAATGAATGATAATAAAAGTGTAAACACCCGCACGCCAAAAATGTCAACTTGTTCCCCATAAAATCTTCGATTCCATGAAGATAACCGCACAGTGTTCATGATCAGAGTGTATTTGGTCGCAGATGACGTTTCTCTCGTCAGTCAAGCTTCTCTGGTCGCTGCTTTGCAAATACCGCAAAACACTTCGGCATAGCATTCAACCATAAAAAGATGTTCATGCTTCAGCGGTTTCTCTTCAGATCAAAAGTATTTGCCTTATCCCGTCTCCATCAACCCAATAACACAAGTGTCTAAGAAGTAGTTTACCTGCCTAGGAAGGTGACTCTACTGAGAAATAAGCGACTGGGCAAGACTAATGAAGCTATTCTAAGACAGCACAAACCTATTTGGAGCAACAGAAACCTCAAAAAACCATCGTGCTGCTGGGGTTTTTAATCCTATACCCGTGATATTTGTGTCTCCTCTACTATCTTTAACATCATTTTAAAAATGTATTGCATTGGAACGACTTTATCACGAAAGATGATCTTCTCGGCTCAGCCAGAGTGGAAAATGTTGAAAGTATACTTTTTTTTAAGGCAATTCACCCTAAACAAGGCTGGAGTGATACTCGCATGCATGGGATTACTTGGGATTGGGAACAAGAGTAAAGAGGCGTGCTTGAGGAAAAGATTCAGAGAAGGACGGAAAAAAGCTCAGGGTGTCAGATGTCGATTGACATTACACTTGAATATTTGGAGATTATAGTCATCGGGGAAGGGAGTTCAACAGACAGGAAGTGTGTGTGAAGAAGCTGTTTGAGAAGAAGAAATGGTTACATTTAACAGTTTTGAGAGTGAAAGGGTGGGTCCAAGATGCCAGCCTGGTAGCTCGTTTAACTTCATGTAGTCCGGGCACCAGCGAAAGTTGCTCGTCATGCTACAAAATATATAAATGCTATGGGCGATAGACGTTGCGAGCATAGAAGACTGTATATGGTCTTCTAAAGATTTCCCTCCTTAGAGAACTAGATTCTGACCAGTGGAAAGGGGTGTATCACTTATAAGACAAGTCGATATAATAGCTAGTTGATAACAACACTCAATTTCTGTCATCTCAATACCCATCAGTGGAAAAGGGAAGACGAAAAGGCGACCTGGTTGTGGAAAATCTGGCAGGAAAACTGAATTAAATTTAAAAAAGGGAAAGAACAAATGTAACTCCGTGAAATCGAAGCTGCTGCCTGTTTACAAACGATTTACTGACGTCGCTTCGGAAATACAAGTCATGATAAAGTAGCCTTGCGACTTAGCATTGTGGGGAAAGAGGCGGCAGAGTGGAAAATATGTCATCTACGGAAAGGATCTTGAACATTAACAATGCTGGAAATTGATTGAGTAATAAGTATTTCACAGCTTATCAACCTTTTACATGTTATTTAAAGCCATAAAAATATTTTTAGATTGTAAGAAATTTTTGACATACTAATGATTTAGTGATACAAATGTGCCATGCGTGATACACACTTAGGCGATCATGTATCTTTCGATACATGACTGACGAGGCAGATATTTTCCTGCAGTAGGTTGCCATTTCTTTCTGCGGTAGACGAGTTGCCATCCAAGGTTATAGAATCCTGTCTGTCCTGTTATTTAACCATAGCTCATGGTGGGGAGGGGAGAATAGGATTCATACCTTTCCCAAGGGTATTAACACGTAATTGAATGTAATGAACTTGAAACAAATTCGAACTCGGCTCTCTGATTCCTCAATATGAGCCGCTATCTATTAGTGATAAAATTCTTACTAATTAACACATAGCTGGGGAAAGAGTTCCATTCATACCTGACCCAAGGGTATTTGCGCGTAAGTGAATATTATGAAAGAAATTGGAATTAACAGTTCCGAGCTATTATCCATTACACAACCCACCCACCCAAGATTGCAGCACCTGGTATTTCAAAGCGGTCACCCATCTCCGTAATGATGAGGCTCGACGTTGTTTAACCTCGGTGATTGTACAGAAACCGGTGTTTCAACGTGATATGACCGAAGACCCGAACACTATCAATGCTGGAAAGTGAGAATAGGTAAGCTTCAGCCTAGATATGTCAACAATACATCAAATCTCTTTCACAAGCTAAAGCGTACCGGGAGTCAAATATTTTCTTATCCAGGATATGATACTTTATGGACGAATGTGCTAATGAAAATATTATTGTTATAAAATAATTTTATTATCCTATTATTGTGGTCAGCACATTCTATCGCTTCTGCAAGTATATGACTGCTTCTATCATTCTCTAACTTGTAATTAGAGCAAAAATAGTGTATTGCTGCCACATCTGGGCCGAAGATGCTTAATCCTCATTCTCCATCCTTGACATTCTTGTGGGAGAAGGCTTATTTTCCAGCTCTCCAATCACTTTCCCACAGTCACAAGCTTATCACTTGTCTATCGCTATAACCACAGTGAATGTTCAGATGAGCTCCATTCTTTAGTTCCATCAGTTTCGGCCTTTACAGCTAGAAAATGCAATGATACTTCCACGAAGTCGAACCAACCCCATTTCCTTCATGATTCAAATAAATTTCCTATAGGGTTGATAATTTCTGAAACAGTATACGCCCTTCTGCTTCTCTGGACACTTTAATCTTGACCTCTTCAAGTCAAATATTCATCGTTGTCTGTCCTTCTTATCTTCGTAATCTTTCCTTATTAACCCGCTCCCTTCTGTTCCTATCCCGCACTTCATTCATCATAACCATTTCTAAGGTAACTCGCTACCTTGAATGGTTCCCGGCCCTTTTATTGGGTGAAATCTAGTCAAAACAGTCAGAGAAGAAAGCAGAATGTTTACTAGATTATATCTAGAGTATTGGGGCAGCAGATAATTATTTAAACATATATTATTAAATACAACAGACAATGAATGTCTATTATGTCTGATCATGAGCCGTTATAATGTTCCAATGTTTGCTTTAAATTCTGGTGAAAATAAAGACAAAAATTGTCCAACATTTGGATCTATTTTTTTTAAGTTGGTCCTGAGCTTTCGGCTCACATGAGTCATCCTCAGAATGGTTATACAGACATGAAACAAGGATATCCACCGTCAAAAACGATATTTTGTGAGCCAAATGCTTAGGACTAATTTGATAATTTTCACCAGAAATTAAAGCAAACATTCGAACATTAAAACGGCTTATGATGATCAGACATAATAAACATTCATTGTCTTTTATACTTAATAATATATACATTATCTACATTATTCGGACTATTGTCCTCATCTTTGTCGCCATATTTATCACAACGTATCGGCCGTTGTACGCTCCGGCCTTCTTCAGGTGGTTGGAAGTTCGAACTGAACCCTTGTTGTGATAAATATGGCGACAAAGATGAGGACAATAGTCCGAATAATGTAAATAATGTACATAATACCTCATCTCAGAAATATAAACAGACTCTTAATAATATATGTTTAGATCATATCTAGTAAACATTCTTCTTTCGCTTTTGATTCTCTTCCTTTCTTTCCTTCGTACATGTAAATGTTCACTAAAGAAATATAAAAATATTTTTGTATTTAAAATTTAAAAGGAAACCAACTTAAAAATCTAGTAAAACTGATCATATAGACTTGACCTTTTAGATCACGTGTCCACATTATCACTATTTTTTTATATCTCCTTCGTGAGACAAACAGTGGTTTAGTACGATCATTTCGTAAACCATTACTAATGAATTAAGTCTCATTGGTTGCTCTATAGATGGGGCCACATGCTAAAGATAGTCTTGACCAGCAAATATACTTTAGTTACCATGGACATAATTTAGAATAGACATAATTTAGAATATACATAATTTATAATATACATTTATTAATTATTTAGTTTATTATATTAATGAAGCTGAACGTGAGTGGATCATTAAGTCAGTAGACTGATACATTTTCGATATGTACAATGCAAAATATTAATAATGTTATACACTGAAGCAAATTTCATCTCTTTCTTATTCACTCTACATGTCAGTCAAGTCTGAGCGCTAAGAAAGCACCCCCACCAAAAAAATGTTGTTCTCTGCGCAAGGTGTATGAGCATAACATCCGGTACACAAAACAAATCCCTTAAAAATAATAATAAACAAAATGAAACATGAAAGAAGTCGATCGTGAAAGTTGCCTTCGGACCGTTCCGTTACCTAATTTCACTCATAAGACTTGGTGTTGCTTTGAGGCATTTTTAAACTTGCTGCATGCTGGGAAGGCATCTCCAAGCCAATATTATTATATTAAATTACACTGACACAAATTTGTAACTAAAATTAAAGCTGAATTAAGATCGTTGAAAGCAGTTGGTAATTGTTTTGGAGTATGCGTGGATGAACAAATAACCAATCCCAAGAAAATGTCCAGAGTTCATTGTCAATATGGTAGGCGTCAGTTTTCTCACAGATGTACTAGTGACAACAGAGATGGATCTCTACAGAAGGATACTGTGAATATAATGGAACTAGCATATGAGCAACGAGGACGTTATAAGGAAAATGGAAACAAAAAGGACACAGGATGAAAATCAGAAAGGGATAGTTGAAATTTCTAAGACACATAATGAAACAAAAAAAAGTCTTGGATAATTTCATCCACATAGGACATACTGAAATTAACCCTAGAACACTCACCGTGGGTATATAGTACCCAGCACAAATTTTCCTATTTTTAATTACAATTTTCAGTACCTGATTTTCTTACCTAAATAATGTTTTTCAGTTCATATTAATGTTAACTCAAAGGACAAAGTTTGAAGTGCCTGCATGTAAAATATTTCAAATAAAGATTTATATTTATTATTTTTTTTGATATTTTCAAAATCGAGTATGATACACCCATGGTTAGTAATGGTGTAATTTTAGTTGGTGGTTAATGTTCTAAGGTTAAGAGAGATAAAGTGAACGAGCGACTAAACTACGTAACGAGATGAATGGAAGAACACGAAACTGGATGAATATTTTTTATGTGCCATGTCCCTTCAGGACGTTGGCGATCATGGCTCTCCACAATATCCTGTGCTTTGCATCTCTTAATAAATTTTCTCTTTTTGTTACCTCTCCTAAACCTTGTCCCGAAATTCATTTGCTCAAGCTCAATAGCTAGGTCAAACGTTATTTTCCTGACCCTCTTGCTTTTAAAATAATCTATGAGTATGACATCTTCTAGCCCCCCTCTTTCCTCTTTATATACGGGGGATAAAATATTGCTAAAAGTTATAATGTATAGGAAGTTATGGAGATCTACGAACAGCCATGCTATGACGGCATATGGCATATAAAGGATGAAGACATCTTCGTAGAGTTAATAGCTTCCATTTTCCGGCATGTAGCATGGATTATTATTCGCGTTAAACAATTTTCTCTTAAAATAGCGTTTTAAAATAAATGATAAACACAATATCAAAGTATTACTTTCAATTCAATTATTTTAATGACTCTTCCAGTGCAATACATATTAAAAGGATAAACTATGAAAACGTGTCAAAGAAATTATAGCTCTCATTTTAATAATCAAGCCAAAAATAACCTGATTTTTTATGTTCTTTCTTTCTTTTTAAGCTATTTTCTGAACATCGACGGCTTGCGGTTTCTATTCGCCATTTGTTTCTTTATTGGATTCTTTCCTTGCCTTCCCAAATTCTTTTATGATTCTCTTCACCAATCTCTTTACTTTCAATCTTTCATTTTAAAACGTCCTTTCACTAAACGTTGCGCTTATTTTTTTTCCCCGGTAATGTTATGTTTTTCATCTTCGTCATATGAGTCAGCGTCAATACTTTTTTTCTCCATCTTTTCTTTTATTGTGTTTATAAAGGGTGAACTCTCTCTGAACTCGTTCGCGCCTAGACGAAAACATTTTTTATAACAAACACGTGTCTATACAGGCATATACAAGCAGGGACAACCGATGCGCATGTAATAATGGAAAACACAGTCTATCTATCTATCTATCTATCTATCTATCTATCTATCTATCTATCTATCTATCTATCTATCTATCTATCTATCTAAGTCTCCTCATTATCTATCTATCTATCTATCTATCTATCTATCTATCTATCTATCTATCTATCTATCTATCTATCCCAGTCTCCTCATTATCTATCTATCTATCTATCTATCTATCTATCTATCTATCTATCTATCTATTTAATTCTTTTTGTGGTAGTTGATTCCATGTGTTTTCCATCGTTTTGTCTGTGATTCCTTTTTATTCATATTATTAGTATATGATTATGCAAAATTAAATTATGCATCCATAGACGCAGGGAAACACAGTGAACTTAAATTGTAATGTGATGAGAGAGATCATCTCTAATATCTGTTGATAGAAAATTCGAGCGATACACACGAAATTTCAATAGAAGAATATTTGTTAAATATTATATGTTGGGTGCAATTTGGCAGACGTTCTTCTGCAACTTTGGTAAAAAAAAAATGGCGAAAAACTTTTGTTAAAACATTTTTATGAATTTAGATCATTTTCCTTGGTTCCGATGCACATTTAAATACAAATTGTCCAATGTCTGAGTAATTTGCCTTTTATTATGACAGAGTTTTAATTTCTCGGTTTCATCATTAATGCCTCCAGTATTTATATAATGAAAGCATTAAGCATAAAACAAAAAAATTACCCAAGAGCAATAGAGATTTATCACATTTAGGAATACGATAACACGAACTGTCAAGTGTCGACGTAAATATACAATATAGCTACAAAGCTCTTTAATGATAAAGTACTGTAACCTTACACATTTCTGTACAAAATCAGAAAAATGGTCTGAAACATAAAATAGAGAAAAAAATTATTTGCTTTTTAACCAGTCTTGTATAAATTATCTATCTATCTATCTATCTATCTATCTATCTATCTATCTATCTATCTGTAATAATAATAATAATAATAATAATAATAATAATAATAATTAATGTATTTCATTTTTTTAACCGACATTTTTAGTACTTTCAGTATTTGAGTAAACGTTCCTTATATCTTAAATAATATTAAAATTATTTTCAGCATTTCGTCTACTGCCCGGCGTATTCGACAAAAGTCAATAAAGAATTTTCATAAATCCACCCCACCTACATCTCCAAAAGATTCTCTCTGTCACTCATCCTCATACTTACACTTTCTCTAAATTCTGTTTTGATTTCCGGAGTTGTTTTTTTCTGTTTTTTTCTGTTTTCATTTTGAATTTGTAGGTCTGATGATTTGGATCGTATTTACGATTCCAATGGAATAAATTATGACCATGGAATATTAGTGTTTAAGCCTTTTTATTATATCCTTACTCTGTCCTAGACATTGAGTTCTACCTGGATCCTTCCTCTTGGAAAATTTTTCTGAAAATATACATGTATGGGAATTTTTTAGATATATTTTTCATATGTATGTATATTTTCCACTAATATTATCTATATATATATATATATATATATATATATATATATATATATATATATATATATATATATGTATGTGTGTGTGTGTGTGTATAAAGATAGAGAACGGAAGGGAGAGAGAGAACAAAGAGAGAGTAATAACACATGATGTCGTATCATAAGTCGATAACTTCCTTTCAAATACGAAAATAAAGTTAACAAAGCAGATATCGAATTCGAATGATGTCAGCGAGAGAGATGTACATTTATTCAAAATGGTAGATGTGCGCGGCTGAGCTGTGAGAATTTCCGTGACTCAGTGGTATAACATACATCTCGCATAAAGGTGCCTTTCCTCAATCTGGCGGCATCACGTTCGATCACCAATGAAACTACAAATTTGTATATTGATATTTTCGATTGTACTGACGTTAATTACAAAATTCTAAAAAAACGCATGGGTATAGACTAAGAACGTGAGAGAGAGGAGGGAAAGACTAGAAAATAATTGAGAGAAGGATAATACTTTATAGATAATGATTTATAGAATGATAATATTTTATAAATAATACTTTATATATATTGTTGTAGAGTAAGTGATGAGTTTTACACGGTTACTAAGGTGTGTCCTGGCTTCTCGGTTTTATCGGTCAGGGCATTGGATGTGATAATTAAAGTGACAGCTTTAATATGCATGCGCGTTTATTCAATGTTAATGTATTTTTGAATAATAATATCATTAAGGATATTATAAATTCTTTATTTATTGACACTAAATTCGTATGTAAAACTAAGAAGTTACTTTCAAAGGTTTGCTTAATTAGTTTTTCAACATATTTTGCATGAA
Source organism: Acanthosepion pharaonis (assembly GCA_903632075.3). NCBI lineage: Eukaryota > Metazoa > Mollusca > Cephalopoda > Sepiida > Sepiidae > Acanthosepion > Acanthosepion pharaonis. The sequence goes on from CAHIKZ030003813.1 coordinate 2,339,342, forward strand.
GTAAAATGTCGTCGATGAACCGGAAATATCTAGAGAGGCCATAGTTTTAATAAAATCTTTTCAATTTTGGACCATATAATAATTTCATAAAGTTGGTCATAGAAATGATCTTATCGCTATGGAATCATGTTTTGCGTATAAAATTCTTTGGTTAATCATAAAAGTGAATGTATGGTATATGCTGAGAATCTTGGAGAATATTGCCGTATTTTACAACTTATAAGACGCACTGATGCATTATACGCCTCCACCCAAAGTTGAAGGAAGAAATCGGAAAAAAAAAAGTTTCCTTGTATTTCGTAATTCTCCCAAATATTCCCAATTTTATTGACTGAATAACATATCCCTGGTCAAAATCTTAAGACCAGATACAAAAGGGATATAAAAAAATAAAAAAATTTTTCACTTTAATAAAATATATTTGCGAAACATTTACATTTAATTAGAAAATGTAGTTTATCAGCAAAAACGTGAAAATTTTAAGCTTTTAATTGATTAATTTAAACAAACATTGAAAAAAAGGATTTTTTGTTTGGTCATAAAAATAAAAACATATGTGAAAAAAACAAATTACTTGACAAAACTTTTAGAAATGGTGTGCTCATAGCTTCAGGCGTGTAGACATCTACTTAACTCGTTTGCAGAATTAAATTTCAGATTTTAAAATGGTAAAAAATGGGTAAAATACTAACAAAGTTCGAACAGGGCAGGATTGTTGAACTTCAAAGACGTGGTCTTTCGCAACGAGCCATTGCAAATGAAATTGAACGTAGCAGAACTGTCATTGTTAACTTCATTAAAAATCCAGATGCGTATGATTCTAAAAAATGAAGCGGTCGCCCCAATAAAATCTCATCATCTCCAGACAGATACTGGTAGTGCTCGAGCTAGGGTTTCTGAGGGCGCCGATGACGTAACCATCTTCGTGTCGTGCCGCAGCGACATTAAGGCGGTGCAGAATTTGCTTGAACGGTACGAGAAGCTAACGGGGGGGGGGGGCATTATTTAACCGTAACAAGTCTTCCGGCTTGCGGTTAGGTGCCTGAAGGGGGTCACGCTTCCGGGGCTCTTCAGCTAGAATGAAGGACCCGTCCGCATCCTTGGGGCGTGGTTCGGGCCTGGACTCCTGTTGAAGAAGAATTGGTCAGAAGTACAGTCAAAGGTCGGATCGTCGGTTCGGACCTGGCTTCGAAGGGGTTTGTCTTTAAAGGGTAGGGCTGAGGCGAGTGCCATATACGTCTTGCTCCTCATCCTTTACCGCTTGGCTCTACTTCCTCTTTGCAGGCCCTTATGGAGGCGATCAAGCTTTTGCTGACCATAGGGTCTATAAAGAAGTCTGTTACCAGCGTCCGTGTCATGGGGAGGGGCTGGGATAGCCACACCTGGCGAGTCATCGCCATGCTTTCATCCCTTTACCCTTCAGCGTTGTGCCACAATTTTGTATTTTTAAAAAATAAATATATTTCTATTTTATTTTCTATACTATACGGATCGCATTTCTACTCTGTCCTCGATTACTATATATATATCTATTCTCTACTCTATTCGCTATACTATTTCTCTATTCGGATCACTATACGGGTTACTATTTGAGCAAGTACTATTAGTAAGTGTGATATTAGAAGGCGTCTAACACCAGTATTGTTCAACGGCGTACTATAGTTGTATCTACGATTACAAAGTACCTACTACAACGAGCATTACGAAAATGACGTGTATTGGTTGAAATCCCAATACAAAGTAAATACTTTACTATAATAATATCAAGAACATCATTAAAAAGAACATTGTTAAATAGATTTCCAACAATCTTTGAATGTAGCACTCACACTGTGGTCATTTTACAAGGGAAGCTGGTAAAATCGAGTGTTAAGCAGTGAAGCATTTATATTGTTAGAATCGGAAATTTGAACTGAATGTGAGTTCACACGCTAAAATTTGTGTACATATAGGCGGAATGCGTTAAATGCATTTGAACTGTTAGGGAATCTTTACCATTTGACGCTTAGATATATATTTTCCAGTCATTGCACGTTGGGTTCGAACTTTGGAATATGAACAACAGAAATTTCATACTCGCTGTTTCCCGATTTTCTATATAATTTTCTTTTGGCCGTGAGACACACAATTGAATATTTAAGTTCAGTCACAGGAGGTTTATCTTTCCACGCAATACTTTTTTCGGTAGAGGCTAAAGTCATTACCTGGCAAACTCAGCAGAAATATCTGGACGATTTTAAACCTCAGGTCTTATTTAAGTGTCTTCTTTTTAAATCGGCTTTAAATCTTATTTAGGTGTCTTCTTTTTAAATCGGCTTTTAATCTTATTTAAGTGTCTTCTTTTTAAATCGGCTTTAAATCTTATTTAAGTGTCTTCTTTTTAAATCGGCTTTTAATCTTATTTAGGTGTCTTCTTTTTAAATCGGCTTTAAATCTTATTTAAGTGTCTTCTTTTTAAATCGGCTTTAAATCTTATTTAAGTGTCTTCTTTTTAAATTCTGTTGATTGAGCATTCGGAAAAATCTCGCATTTTTCTTCAAATTACACGTAACATAACGTAAAATCTCGATACCCACTTTTACAAGTTTTCTATCTGACGTTAATAACAAGACACAGGATATCGCATACGAAAGCTGATTATGAAGAAGTGATAATAGAACGGCGAAATCTTGCATACACTAATTTAAACTCTTTGTATTAATAAATTTATTGTTTACTTTCAGGTAAACTGACACTTGACTGTTCACAGAAGATTTCAAAAGAATCAAGTACCGACTTTTCTTGAAAATGAACAAAATTAGGCATCATGGTTTTATCATATATCTATAAGAAAAAAGGTTAAGTCCTCAAGGATATACATGTTGATCAGATTGATACATTAGATGTCGCTCCAGCCTTATCAACAGTGCAAAAGTGGGCAGCTGAATTTAGGAGGGGGTAGTCTTGAAGATGCCCCGAAGTCTGGACGTCATACAACCGCGGCCACCTAGGAACACATTGATCTCACTGTTCGGTTCTAAGAACTAAACTACTGGTTTACTGGATTCATATACGTAAAAAACGACGGAAATACCCACTTTGATCTCTCAATATATATATATATATATATATATATATATATATATATATATTGATCTCTGCGTGTATATATGTATGGGT
>CAHIKZ030003813.1:2347500-2390000 GCA_903632075.3 Acanthosepion pharaonis
AAAAAAAAAATCTAAAGCGTCCGAGAAATTTCAAAACAGAAAATAAAGAATAAATAACTGCTTAAAGGTAGACGTTTTCAAGTAAAGAAAAAAACAAACAACCAAAAAAAAAAAAAAAACAAAACAAAAAAAAACACGCTCCCCCCCCCCAAGAAAAACAACAAGAACAAAAAAAAATGCAAGCTTATTCTTTACTTCCAGAAGAATTGTGGTAGGAAATTGTACTTGACTATTTGTTCACTTTACTAAAATTTGATTATGAGTATATTTATTTTATTAAAGAGAATTTCAATATTTTTTTCTGAACCCAATGGTAAAATAACATTGTACTGCGTAAATTATCATTCAAGAACGTGGATAAATATAGTTTTAGCACAATTTTCAGTTTATTTGTTCTCGTTGACGTTGTGTAATGGTTAGCACGCTGGTCAAGCTAAAACAATTACGACTGAATAGTGAGTTCCATTCTCACAGAGTGCTCCACGTTTTCGGCCTTGTACCACATCTAAGCTAAGCTTAGAAAATCGTGGCTACTTCGACCTGGTGTAATGGTTAGCATGCTTGTCTTGATAGACCTATTACGGCTGAGTTGTGAGTTCGATCCTCGCGGGGTGTTCTACACTTTTGGTTGTGTGCCTCATCCAAGCTACGTTTAGAAAACCATTTATTCTCGTTTTATGTGCATCGTATATATGGGTCAATCGTCGAAGTCTGGACACAGGAAATATCATTAACTATATTATTTTACTTCCGCTTTTTAACATTGTTTTGTCGAAAGAAGAAAGAATTGAACTTGGTTTCTTTTTCTGTGGTATGCTAAAGAAGAATGTGTACTCAATGAAAATCACAGATGCAACTTACGTGAATGAACGCATAAAGATGAAATGTGCTAAAACTGACAGCAATATGGAGTTATTGCATTGATTTCACGTGAATCTTCCAAAGGCCATCAACCTTTGCATCACAAATGATGGAAACCATATTAAAGATATCATTTGTTAATATTCCAATTCAATAAAATGTTGAAAATTTAATTTCTTAAAAATATGCATTTTTGGCTATGTGTCCTGACTTTACGGACACCCTGTATAGATCCCAGAGGTATTAACAAACCTTATAATTTCTCCACTAGAAATATGAGGAAACGCTCGTCTTACTATTTATTTCGATTGATAATGTATTCCTATTAGCGCGTTAGCCGTGAACTGCTTTATTTTAAAAAATAGAATTTTTATTAGTTTAAATTAACTACAAATCATAACCTGACGTGGCAAAAGCCATGCGTTAGCTTTTCTTAATACTAAAATTCCCGCCAATACAAAGCTTGAGCCCCTGAATATGGAGGGTTAATTTTAAATCGGTAATGATGAAAGGTGCATAACATCAATTTCAAGAGTAAATGACAGGAAGAAAAGATTATGAGGATAGGGAAGATGGATAATGTTTAACCCTTTATTTGGAGAGGTTACGAATTTAGTTTTCAGGGAAATTAGCAGTTCTTGGGTGCAAAAAGCTGTCTTAGGAACTTCCTTCCTAGGTCTGGAACAGAGGGTAAATGAGGCGGGTCGACAGATTGATAATAACATGATCTGTCCTCGCTGTAAATGTCTAAACTGATGCAAGTAAAGAATGTAGTTCAGATAAACATAGAAATAGCAAGAAAATACCGATATTGCGTCTGTGAGAAAGAGCTTCAGATTGGAGTGTAAGTCTTTACCCATATGTCCACATAAATGATTTTAAACTCCCTCAGTGCCCTAGTGAATTCAAACTTTAAATATTTAAACCAACTTTCTAGCATGTTTAGTGTTCTAACCCTGATAAAAAAATACGATTTTGAATGCGGATTTTCGTGGACATTGCTGCAACAAAATGTTTCTATCTTCCGACTTGGGTTTTTGCCGTACTAAACAATCGGATTGAGGAATCGGAGTGCTGAGTTCAAATTCTAGTCGAATCCATTACATTCATTTATGTGCTAATACTCTGGGGAAGATATGAATCCTCCCCTCAGCTATGGATAAATAGCAGGACAGACCGGGTTCTATAGACTTGGATAACAACTGGTCTACTGCAGAAAGAAATAGCAACCTATTGCGGGAAAAAAATTTCCTTGTCAGTCATGTATCGAAAGATACATGATCGCCTAAGCGTGTATCACGCATGGCATATAACTGACTGACTAAACAAAGCTTATGTAAAAATGTAGGTTATCAGTTTCATTACCTATTGGAAACTATTAATGATTATTTTTGGCTGTAAGTTCTGAGATATAATTTAAACTTTTCCTGGTGTTTTCACTTTGATATTCTGTAAAGATGGTTCAATAAACATTCTATCGTCACCTTTGAATAATCACTCAATGGACCTAGTACTTAATGACTTGAACAGTTCCTGATACAAATTAAAGTTTTCAAGAAGTCTGATACGGGTTTCATTTTGTTGTTGGTTCAAACACATTGTACCATTTACTTCCGGTTTTCTTTACATGAATTCATTAGACAAAACTAAAATGTTCCAATATCAAAAAAAGTAAAGAGGAAAACCAGGAATATATGTATATCTTTAAGTCGTTATGCTTTCTCCAATAATTATATTTGTGGACAAAAGGAAAATAATTGAATTATAAAGTTCTTCAGTACCTCCAATTAAATCATTCTGAAAACAAATCTCATTTCTTTATATGGAAAGCATGACTCAATATTTAGTCAAGGTTAAAACCCTCAACTTAGCCACTTCGTCATAAGTTGACATATTAACTTTAAAACGTTCCATCTCTTATTCTTTTGTTTCAGATTCTTGAAGACTTTCTGAGATCAGGATTTATCGAATTCCATCGCTGTCGCAAACTAGTTTAATCTAATCAAAGTTCGTTGAGTTAGAATCTTTGTTGTTAGCTTTAGGTTTTACTTAACTTAGAAAAAAAAAAAACTTAAGATATTCGGTTATTGAGGATATAATCAAAATATCAATATTTACTAAGATTGTCTTCAGATTATTTTTATTGAGCTTTAAAACCTAGAGTTAATATGCGATGAAAAATGTGGAAACTGAGGCACAATCTCACGCTCTGCCACTTATATATAGGAACGCTGAAAGCCCGAAACCGTTAATAATATTAAATTTGATCTTTTCAGAAGAGATCATTTAACCTGTAAGAAGTTATGTGTGCTTCTGCGCAAAAAGAACGATTTAGCCAGAAATAACGAAAAGAATATGATAAATTTTTTATTGTGGCTTTTCTATAATCAGTCATTCGGAGATAATAATGTTAAATTTTTTATTATTTTTTTTGGTGGGGGGGATTTGTTTTGTGGCACGAATCATCTGCTCGTAATATTATGTTTTCAGTTTGGGTTTGGCGAAGCACAAAATTCATATTCCAGGTCGAGAAGACGTGGGTTATAAGCAGTGTCCTTGACTGTGTTCTCTGTATATAGGTGTTGATGTACCGGATATGTTTTGATAAAAACAGACAGGGAAACAGAAAAAGAAAAGACCCAGGGAGTAAATGCAAAAGAGAATAAAAAATCCCCCAAAAAACTAAGAAATAATCAGAGTAAACAAAGACAGCTAAAAAAAAAATAATAAAAAAAAAAAAATGAGAGTATAACAGAAGGTAAAAACAAAATGTTATGAGTGTTTACAGTTGTTCGAAAATAATGACGTGCTGATGATTTCAAAAATTTGATCCATTTTTCCCCATTTTTTGTTTTCGTGTTATTAAAATCTCTTTTATTGTGTAAGAAGGAGTATTTTCACGAATTATGTTTACAAATTTTGGAGGAAGAAATACTTAAAAGACACATTAGGCGACTCGACGTGATGTAATGGTTAGAAAGCTTGTCTTGCTAGAACAATTACGACTGAGTAGTGAGTTCGATCCTCACTAGGTGCTCCATACTTTCGACCTTGTGCCACATCTAAGCTGAAAATCATTACTTATAAGGTACTTTGAACTGACTTCATTGAATTAATCTTGTCTTTAGATGCCTTGTAAAAACTTAAGATTCATTACTGTTTTTTTCAGGATTTTCCAATTTCAATGAAGATTAACTTTTGTGTAACAAATGTATATTCTCATCAAATCTTTCAGATATCATGAAAAATTATTTACATTATTTAGATTGATGTCCTCATCTTTATTGCCACATTCACGACGTTTTGGTCTCTGTGGGATGAAGTTGAAATAATAAACAGAGAATATCACTGGAACATACGAACACTTAAGGAATCAGCACATATGCTAAGCTACAAAATCCCCTAAGCAGGCCAAGTATAGACATAATCACAATATGGCTAAATATGAATATACAATATTAATAAAATGTATGAATATAAAAATGAATATACAATATGAATAAAATATATGAATATAAATATAAATATGAATATAAAATATGAATAAAAATGTTTAATGAGACATTAGGTTTATAAGGTCCCAAAATTCACTCAGTAGGACAGTGGGCAAAAGTGTTGGCTGATTGATACAAAAGTGACTTGACGCAAAGAGATATGAGTTCAATACCTGACCACAGCAGAAGGAACAAAAACTTGGTGAACTGATTATCAAGGGGAATTAACTAAAACTGAGATATCTGAAAGCACGGCACGTGGAATTAGAGCAATCTACCACCGTAAACTAAATAAAGCGCTAGGTTCGAAATTTCAACACATATCACCTGAAGAAGGCCGGAGCGTACATCCGTCAAAACGTCTTGAATATTACAATAAAGATGAGAACAAAAGTAATTACCTTACCGCAGAAATATAGACAGATCATGAAAGTTACACTAAGATCAAATTTTTGGTTTTAATTTTTGTTCTGTTATAGATAAATAACAGATCAATAGCAGATATGACTTCCATGTTTGAATAATGCTGAAACTGAATTAGACTTTTGAGAAATTATTTTCTGTTGTACCAAAACTTATTTCATTCAATAAAATGCTATTAATTTCATAACTTTTGTTTCGTAGTATAGTAATCAGATTCAGTTTCAGTCTCTTTTGGGGTCAAGACCTTTTTTTTATTAGGCTGATTTCAATAAAGAAAAATCTTGATCTGATGGGCAAATATGTGATTTTTCTGTTCAGTACCTTGAAAATGTTCTAATAAAGTTAAAATATCTCTTTGCTTAAGACATTTATCGTTAGGTGCGAGTCAGTGTCATAAATATACATATTGTGCATGCATACATACATATGTATGAGATAACGATATATACACGTTTATATATCGAGAACAATATTAAGAAAAAATGTATGAAAAATTGAAAAAAAGTTTCCGTGTGATGCGTTTCATGCTTTAGTAATTCATTGTACTAAATATATGCTGGTGCGACTACACATGCGCATGTACGAGGGATGCTGGGAATTAAAATTGTTTTTTTTATATAATGTAGACGATTTCATTTAGATTCGTTTTCGTTCCATTATTGTTGGTATTAAATACCCAGAACTGTAATAATAGAAGATTTGCCAAGAATTGTGAAATGTAAGAGCCATGGCGCAAACTTTCAGCGGATAACCTAATGTGCAGTCGCACCATAAAATTTTACTCCGCTGAAGTCCTAAAATACGAAACGTGTCACACGAAAATTGTTTTTTAGTTTGTCATATATTTCTCCATATATATATATATATATATATATATATATAAGTTACGAAGAACTTGGTAAACCGAATGGGTAATTCCAAGGTGGATGAAATCCTGAGAGCTCAATGTGAATACAGAGCTAATATTTAATGAAAAAAATTTATTTCACCAAAATCCTTTTTGAAGGACTCCGGATCATCAGGTAACACTTCCAACAACGAAATGAAAGGAAAAATAGGATTAGAAATTGATGGGTAGTGTAATCTTTGTAATTTAACAGGGAGGGTGATTAGTTAACGAGACAAGGTATAGTATAGAGAGGGGTAAATTTCATATTTCTCTTAAGCATGTTTTATATTGGGGTAGGAGGAGGACCTAATCGTGACCTATTTAGATGGTTAACTTAACGGAAATGATATATAGGAATGGGAGGGTATATATATATATATATATATATATATATATATATATATATATATATATATATATATATATATGCGTGAGGAGGAAACAATGAAAAAGACAGAAAGAAAACGAAAATTTAAAAAGAAATGAATAAATAAATGAATTAAACAAAAAATATCAAAAGAAAATGGCAGAAATAAAAGAGTCCGAGAAATTAATTGAACTTTTCCGAAATCTGTACGTTTTCAATCAATCAATGGCCCTCGGAGTTGATTCATCGTCTTGCAACATCAGACCTTCTTAATTCCTCTTTCATTTGGAAATATAATCACGTAAGTTTTGGGGATCATTATACTTATGACTTATAAAAATATTGTTTAAAATTTCCTATATTTATATAGGAAGAGTGCTCTATTATCGGAGATAGATCTTTGATAGATACAGTGAGGACATAGGAATCAACAGTGAAATGGTGAGCACCAGTTTCAAGATTCAATGTGATCATCTGACACTACTCTATGAGAAGGCTCTATGTATAGATCATTGAAGGCAAGAAGTAAGAGGAGGGGAGAACTGGAACATCCCAGTTGTTTTGTTAAGGACTAACGCTTAGATTTTTTATGGTCATTACCTATCATATATATATATATATATATATATATATATATATATATATATATATATATATATATATATATATTACAATGCATCATTCATACAAAAAAGTAAATTAGTAAAGTTACTGAGATAAAATGGCGAAATCCTTCGCTAGCTAAATTTTAAAGATGCATTAATCCACTAATCACTCGATGAATGTAATGATCCTTGTTTTGTTTTTTTTTTTTAATTATAAACTGTATTAGGTCTTCCTTAAATATGCAAGTAATTTCGACAGATCCCCTAGTTATCCTCAGGCATGGAAACTATTTTGTTTGTAGTAAAATTCAGATAGCATCCGAGACGAAAAAATATAATGCAAATCGAAATATGTTTTATTTTTTTAAAATGTGTTATTGATAACAGATACAAAAAAAAAACATATTTCGATTTGCATTCTATTAGCTAGCTTTGTATGCATGTCGAAAGCCGACCAGTTTAATTGTAACTAGCCATATTTATAGGACTATGAATAACGATGTACCTGTTAAAGAAACAGTGAAAACTGTAACTTGAGCTTAAAGCATCAAACAATTGGCTAACAAGAAACGTATGCTGAACATTCTTACAAATTATAAAATAAACTTGTTTATATTGAAAAAGGAAGAAATAAGGAACGCGTACTAGTTTCGCCGGTACTGACACGGTTTCAAACATCCATTTCAGTGTCCTGTTAGATATATAAATGTTGGAATACAGAAGACGATTATCTCCCTTTGGTTGAGATAAGTCATGTGGGTCATGTTACAGCCGGTTAAAAATATCACTTCATACAGTGACGAAAGTGGCCAGTCATTCAGTTTGTTTACAGAGCCAAACCAAGCTACTGATTTTTTTGTCTGGGCCAAAGGCTGCTGCTAAATCTACCTCCTCCAACAAATGCTAAAGTTTACAAGTTCATGGTGCCGTTTCCCCTTGATATTATATCTTTCCCTCATAGAAATCTGTGACTCACAAACCTCATTTGGGAAACCCCAAGTCTCACTGCTTCCTCTTCGTAGAATATGTCCTCGCATGAGGTATAGTAGATGAATCCGACCCGTTTGAATCTGGAGTTACAAACATAACTTCCGCAGAAACACAGAAGAATCTCCATATTATATGTAAGACCCTATCTTTTCGTTTTCTTTACACTTTGCTTGCCGTAGAGATATATGTGCTATATATTTATCTGCATGGACCACTTGTAAATATTTATATATGATTTTGTTTTGTTTATGGTCTCTCTGAGAAAAAAAAAAGTCATTCCTTTTCCTTTCAATTATTCTCTTCCGTTCGTTGAAATACGGTATTATTATAGCATTGATATAATGATGCGCATAATGGGGGAAATTAAAATAGGAGAATAAACCACTCTTCCTGGGTCTCTCCAGTTATATAAGTATTCAGCAATCGATATTTCTGTCTCGGCCCTATAGACATCGATTACTTTAATATAATTTTTAGACTTTAATATAAAACAATACCAAAGCTAAAATAGGTGATTATGAGAGAGTTAGAATTTATAACAGGATTCATTATTGGCGGATGCAATCTTAACATAAGATATACAGATTACAAAGTGTTGATAGCAAATACTGAAAGGAAACTACGAGAACTCCTACGGGATGTAGTGAAGAAAGCGAGGAGAAAGGACTAAACATCAATTACAAGAAGACTGGATCCATAGTTGTTAGCAAAAGGAACAGCCCAACATGCAACTTAGAAATTGTTGATCAAACAGGTGGAGCAATTTAGATATAAGGGAAGCATTTTAACAGAGGACGGAAAGTGCGACACGGAAATCCGAAGGCTCTTTGTGATAGTGAAAGATGCTTTCTAAAACCTAAGTAAAGTATTAAGAAACAAGAAAATATTGTTAGAAACAAAGAAAAAACTACTGAACTATTATGTAATATCAAACTTGCAATATGTTAATGAATGAAGGGCAATGATCTCACAGATGAAAAGATTTGAAGTAGTGGAAATGTGGTTTTGCAGAAAGAAGCCGAGAATATCATGGACTGAATATGTGAGCAAGTACGAAGTTCTAGAGACAATAGCAACAAGGTCACTTATAGTTATTAGAAAGAGACAGAGGAAAGCAACGCATAATCTACCTAATGAGCTTGATGAATGAATGAATGACGGATTACTGTTGGGGAAAGATGGCAAAATTTTAAGAGCTACAATCGACAGGAAATTGTGGAGAGCTATGATTGCCAACGTCTTGAAAGAACATATCACATAGAAGAAGTTAAACATTAATAGACAGTCAGCTGCTACAGTAATATCTTCCATCTTTTGACCACCAGAAAAGATAGGAACCAAAAATCTATGATAATTTTGTGAAATAAAATGTATTGCCATTTTCACAAGCTAAGATTTTTTTTCGAGTTTCCAACATAGAAGTAATATTAAAAAAAAAAAAAAAAAAAAAAAAAAAAGAACTAATATAAACCAGTCTATAAATTGTGTTTAGCTTCGTTGGCGTTAAGCCAATCAGTAACCGCGTATGTAAACATTCTCTTGTATTAACCAATCGGAGGCGATCTTGCATCGGTGGTAAAGGGATACAGCGGCTTCCCCGGATGAAAAGTAACGTCTATCAAACAAAGGAAAATATGCGTTTTATTTGTTTTTTTAAAACCAAGTAATCTATTGTGATACTATTTAACGGTAAAACACATTTCAAATTTTCTTTAAAAAAGTAAAAATATTTGGAAGAAAATCAAACAGAAATTCGGTCGCAAAAACTGAATTTGCTTGAGATGATAAACCCTTGAAATAGAGTTTTACGTCAATCTATTATAACCGTTAACTAGAGAATATTGGGCCTCAAACTCACACCCGAGGTCAAGTGGAACTCTTATATACGATCCATGGCTAATAGTTCAGGTAAAATGATCGACTCCAGTAAGTAGCGATTTTCTAAGCGTAGCTTGGATGTGGCATAAGGCCGAAAGTAAGGGGCACCCAGTGAGGATTGAACTCACTACTCATCCGTAATTGTTCTAGCGAGACAAGCCTGATAACCATTACGCCACCTCGAGGTTCCCTCGACTCCAGTAAGTACCTGATATCTCATGTTATCCTCTAATTTTATAAGTAACGGATAAGGCCGAAAGTGAAGTACTGTTGCCATATTTAGGCGAAAATTGCCCCGTCCTCACTTTCCAGTCTTGATAGAATTCAAAATCGTCTCCGAGTCCTCTCTCTCACAGGCAGGATGTGTCGAGTTTCTCATTGCTCTATCACTACTTCCATGGAAAGTGATGGGATGAACTATATTCCTTGGTTCTGCCAGGTCTAAGCTTCACATCTGGGACTCGCCATGCTACTTATATAGTAGCTAACCATCAACATTCCCTCCCAAATTCCATCGGCGGGAACTAAATTCCATTCAAACAGATACTTCCCGCGAACCACTTTTTTGTGGAACAGACTCCCAAGAGGATGTTTCCTCGATCACTACAATCTTAATCTGTTCAAATCTAGGGTTAATTGTTATCTTCCCCTCCTATCAGTACAAACTACCTTTTAGCCTAACTGTCTACCTCGAGTGGACCTAGGACCTTGTACAGGTTGAAGCTTACTGTATAACCCCACCCAACCAAAAAAAAAAAAAAATAAAATAAAATAAAAAAACTGCTCACGGCATTTCTTCTATGTCGTGACTACCAGAGCAGATAGGAAGTAAACCAGCACGATAATTATAATTTTATCTAAGACTGGTAATCTATAGGTTATATTTGTATCATTGTATTTGCTTAGCAATCTGCTCACAGTCGAGTGTGCATTTACAAAACATGTCAGCTACACCCAGATTTAAAGATATCTATAAATATTCGAGAATTCTGCGACTGCAATGGTATTCTAAACAATTATTCATTATTGAATTAATGTTGTTTTCTGAGAAAATTAAGGGAAAATATTTTCAGTTTAGTTACAAAATACCTTTTATTTAAATCTGGACACGCTTCTAAAATAAAATCGTTGTTTACGTGTACATTTTAAAAATAAGTTCTCATAGATCATTTGCAGTTATAGTCAGTACTACAAATTCATATATATTAGGTTGGTCAGGAAGTGATGACTCACACAGGAAACGGAAAGAAAACAACAAATCTTGATCTCTGTCTGATGGAATTTCCAAGGAGTATTGTATTTTGAGCTTGTTTCACACAGTCGCGTCATTAACTCTAAACTGTGTTGCCAGCAGATAGACCGCGTATACGACAAAATAAAGAAGGAGTATCTTCCTTTAGTCAATCAAGGTCGGGCTTTGTTTCAGCAAGGCAATGCGAGGCCACACACTGGAGGTTGACTAAGAAGTTCAAACTGATGGATGGTGTTGAGATTCTTTCACAACCACCATTTTGTCACGATGCTGCTCCAAGTAATTATGGCTTATTCCGCTCAATGACACACTTCTTCTGCTAGTGAGCGAAACTTGTTTACAGTTTTTTTTTTAATTCAAAGCCAGCGGACTAGTTTCTGGAACAAAGATCGTCGAAAATGTTAGACTTCATTTTGAAGAATAAATGTTGGTGTTGCTCCATAAAATTTCGTAGTGTTCTTTCCTCTTCCTAAGTGAGTCAGAACTTTCTGGCAAACCTAATAAATATAAACCCTTAATATTAAAAAATACAATAAAACTCAATTAATACTTACTGTAGAAAGTCCATAGATAATTTTTAAAATAAGGTATTTTGTAGCCATTCCGTTGGAATGTAAGTTGGTTGACTCGTTTTCTACGGTTTATCAACCCTTTGAAGATTATTTAAAGCCAGAACATATTTTTTGATTGTAAGAATATATTTTTTGATAAATAATTAACCCAGAGATGGGGGAGAAGAGGTGGATTTTTATCTTTCGCAAGGGTATTTGCGCGTAAGTGAATATAACAAACGTAACGGGAATTGGAACTCGGCCTTCCGATTAAAAATTCCGTGCCATTGCACCACATGCACATCCGAGCTTGCTGCAGCTGGTATTCAAAAACAGTCACCCATCTCGGTACTGACCAAGATCAACGTTGCTTAACTTCGGTGATCGTACGGAAACCGGTGATACAACGTGTTGAGGCTGTAAATCTTCGGCTGGGATGACATGGTTGGTAGATGGTCAACACCGAAAAACGTCATTGACTAGATGACCTGCGAGCAGCATAATGGTCATTGACTAGATGACCTGCGGGCAGCATAATGGTCATTGACTGGATGACCTGCCGACAGCATAATGGTGATAGGTAACTGTACAGTCAATTGCAATGAGGATAATATATATGCCAGCTCACCAAACAGTATCTCTTGTACATATTTGTGCATCTGATTTGTGCAATGATTAACTATTCCAGTGTCGGGGGTTAACATGATTTAGCAGAGGAAAATGTGTACTTAAGAGAACGGAACAATTCAGGAAAAGTTCCGAAATATTTTGTCTATTGACAATATATTTGAAAGTGAAATTAAAACCTAGAAATTGACATTAAATTGAATAATATTAAATCCTTATGCCACATACAAATTGCTATTTTAGTTCGTTTTGATATAATTTCCAGTTATTTTACATATCTGTTTTGGCTTAAAAAGTTGCTAACCGGCAAAACAAATAATTAGATGGTCAATTTGAAAAAGAAAAGTTTATTGAAAAGAGCCTAAAATAGAAAGAAAAAAAAAGACTTCGTAACTGAAGACTTTGTGACGCACCTCAGTAGAATAATGCACGCATACTTGGGCTGAAAATGTCTCTTCGTGTATTTTCAAAATCTAGCATAGCGTCGAAGTACGAGGGTGGGGTGAAAAGTGCATAGGCTTCCTACGGAGGAGTGAAGCTAGAGCTGTGAAATTTTACATGCATTCATTTCAATTTGTTAATAATTAATTGTTTATTTCTATGTAAACTGACGTTAGACTGTTCAAAGAAGTCTTCAGATGTAACTAGTAGTGACTTCTATTTTAAATGGATAAAATTTGGCAGATGATTTTATTTCAGTATTTCTCAATGAAGAACAAGATTTCAGCTTGGCAAAAAGAATATCTCGTTTCTAGGGTTATATTGTGATGCTATTTGAAATAAAATTTAAATCTCTAGATAGTGGTCAAGAATCGTAAAAATATACTACACTGTGTACAAATAGTTGAATTAACCACATATATTATGAATAGCTGATTGTCATGTGAGAGTAAGTGATGATTTGCTGTTTATTCCTATAAATATGAACTAGATCCCATAACAGAATTCAGTATTATATGCTCAGCAGTAGAGTTGATTATGAGAAAAATATGTTCAATGTTTTACCAACAAATCTTTGATTGCTACTCGACCATGATGACTATATTTATCAACCTATTTTGTGTTAAACTGATAAAGATTAAAGATGGCGAAATATACTTTATTTTTACTGTTTAGTCTATATTTCCATCGATCCTTTTACGATTTACCTGAATTGTCTCGTTCTCTTCTTTTTTCTTGGTTTATGATTCCTGGTTTTGAAGTTCTCCAAATCTCTTAGTTTTTTTCTCTCCAAGGCATTCCCAACAATTTTGGTTCCCGCTTTTATTGCTGTTGCAGTCTTTTTCGTTTCTTTCTTTTCACGTTATCATATTTAAGTCTTCCTTTCTTTTTTTGTGTTTTCCAAATATCCTTCATCTTAATGTATATGCATAAGTATGTGTCGTTATATATATATATATATATATATATACGGGCCTCGCTGACAGAAAAGAAACTGACTAGACTCGATATAGCGCCGCTACTCACAAATTCCGTGGTGATATTCATCCAAGTATTCAAACCCAGTTTCTTCTTTGCCACCGAGTCCCGTTGGTCTAGTGGAATGACGTTTGAACAGTCGGGTTCGATTCTCGTTAGTAGATGCGCACTGCTGAAGAGTCCCAAATGATGAGTTACTATATATATATATATATATATGAATAAAGACTAAAAGAAAACTATTCTTAGCCGATGTGAGGACGAAACAGGTCGGCTAAAATAGTTTTCATTTTATCTTTATTCATACAGGGGTCGATGGATAAATTGTCGTCTAAATTACGCAAAACGGAAAATAGCACTGACATTTCATTTCAATAGATTTATTAACCAAAATTATATAAAAATATGTTGAAATACTAAATAAGAAAAAATATTCAATAAAATCGCCACTGGGTTCAACAACAGCCTCCAGACAACTTCGGAATCTCCTGCATCTCTTCTGGACGGTCTTCTTATTTAAGTTGTTGAATGTTTATATAATCCTTGCCTTCAGTTCATTTTTGGTGTTATAAGGTGTTTTGTTGGTTTCTCATTCAAATGTTCCGCACACATAATAATCAAGTGGGTTGCATTCTGGGGAGTTAGGTAGCCAGATGTAAGGATGTGGTCGCAGAGATTGTCTTACATTCAGGAATGGGTTCTCTTGCCTGTGTAGCATGGTGCAGAATCCTGTTGCCAGACATAGATTCATCCAGTAGCCATCGTCTTGACCCAGGGCAGCACTACCTCTTCAAGGCATTTGATGTAGGACTCCGTAATGAGTCTGAATCCCCGTGGGAACATGAATGCAGGCATAACGTCGACATCAGCAGTGGTATTCTCCAAACACCTTCGCAATCACCATTAGATTCATCCAATGTCCTCAGATAAACACCCAAACACTCTAAAATGTTCGTATTCCGGTGAGAATGCCAAGCAGTATAGCATGTCGTTTCCAAATTTCTGCTGGAGTGAATTGCGTCAAGGTGGTCTTTTTCTCACAGACGGTGTCCAACTTACCCTACAATAATGTGCAGTCGATAAAGTCAAAAACAAACAACGCGCATGCGCAAATTTAAAAATATAAAATAGCGACATTTTACCCGTCGACCCTCTCTGACTCTCTGTCCACACATACACATACGCGCATACCCATACGTGCACACCCATACACACACACACACACACACACACACACACACACACACACACACATATATATATATATATATATATATATATATATATATATATATTTCGAGCCTGATCACCCTAAGTTGAAAATGTCCATGTAAATAGAATTTGCTCCAGTATAAATCCAAGCAAAAGTAGCAATGAAGCTAGTGACAAAAACGTTTGGAATGCTAGAAAGAAAATTGAAGAATAATGAAGCATTTCTTGACATTGCAGCCTGAACATTTGTATATACTTTACCTTCTTCCGAATTCAATAAGAAGTTTCTCAATTCGTGAATTTCTGAAATCAGAAGTACATGCCGAATCACTGCATGAACACATTATGAAAGCAAAAATATCGTAATCAGCTCCATCATACACATAGAGCTATCTCAGCTGGATCAATTATGGTGGGATCAAATGAATATTTTATCAAATAAGATTTCTCCCTTCTATGAAAATCAACTCCGCACTGGCCAGTTTAGTTTTCACTCTCGCAATGGGTGTAATGATAGCATCTATGTTTCAAACAACTCTCGGAAATTACTTAACACCCTCTATCAAGTATTTCAAGAAACAGGACTCAAGAGAAGCCTTTCCAAAACAGAAATTATGACCTAGAAGTGAAATGAAAGCAGATTATTTCGTCAGATCGAGACTTTGTCATGCATGCCACCAAACACATTTAGAAATTGTCAACTGTAGACGATCGGTTTCTCAAATCAGTGATTAAAAAAGGCTTC
Source organism: Acanthosepion pharaonis (assembly GCA_903632075.3). Classification (NCBI taxonomy): domain Eukaryota; kingdom Metazoa; phylum Mollusca; class Cephalopoda; order Sepiida; family Sepiidae; genus Acanthosepion; species Acanthosepion pharaonis. The sequence continues at coordinate 2,362,814 of CAHIKZ030003813.1, forward strand.
ACGCCATCTTGGCAACTTTCGACAACAACCATAGCTAAAATGGATAGTACGTATCACTCAAAGATAAAATAATAAAATAATACAAAATATTAAGAAGGAAGCTCTCCTAAATGCTGCAAATGGTGATAATAGTTACGGAATTTGAGAAACTTATTTTCCTGAAAAATATTTAAATGAAAACTGTAGCACTGTCTGCTCGGTCAATGAATTCTTCATCTTTCCTTTTAAGGAAACGTTTAATATTACCATAACCATTATCACAAAGATCTGTCTGTGTCTGTATCTGGATAGCGATATGTTTTTAATTCTTTTTTGCATCTCTCTATTCCGGAACCAGAATTACCAGTTGTGTGCAACACTAATGGAAAAATTCCAAATCCATTTTAATTTTTCATATTCTTTTTACTTTGTACAAAAATCTAAGTGAATTTTACATTTAGTTTGACTTCGAAACTACTATGTTTTCTTGAATTTTATGTAACCCGATCCCTGCGAAATGTTGTATCGATTTTACAAGTCATTAGAAACGACTTGGAGACATGTTATCCCATGTCGTTTCTATATTCTTTCGACAGCTTCTTGATATTTGTAGCTACATGAATTTGCATGTGAATGCACCTTTTCGCAAAGTCCCTTAAATATTCTCTTTGGTTCCTGTCACGCTATTGTGTCGGCGATATCATTCTTGGGAAATCTCTAGAATGCTCTTCAAACTATTTCTAGGAAAATTGGGACGATGACTCCTGCTAGAATAACCCATTGCTGTTGGAGAACACGGATCAAATGAATGAGCGTAAATGGTCACAAAGCAAGCAATGTCACTGTCATCGGCCAATGACATGCTTAGGGGAACTAGTAGGCCCAAACCCCGCTACGCCAACAACGCCACGCTCAGTTGGAAAATAATCACCAGCCTGCGTGATACCTTGCAAACAACTCTAATTTCATACCATTCCAACAACTTGGTACAGTCCTGTTAGCGCTCGTCAATGGGGTTCGAAGAGAGATGACTTACAGCCGTATCCCGTTGAAAAACTCTGGTTCTCCTATGATCAGCGGTTAAGCAACGTCGAGTCAAGTCATTACTTAGATGAATAACCCTTTGAGAATACCAGTTGCTGTAAGCTTGGGTGTGCGGGTGGTGTAATGTATAATGGCTCGGAGTTATTAATCGGTGAGCAGAGATCAAATTCCAGTCAGGTTGGTTATATTCATTTAGGCGCAAATGCCCCTGTGGAATCAACCTCTTCTCCTCCTAGCTATGGGTTATTTAGTAGAATTGTAGCAGTAAAATCGAAAAAAATCTTAGAATCTAAAAATATTTTCTGTAAAACCGTAACCCCCGCCCCCCAAAAAATCAATCGACGACACATGGTCTTCACTAAGACCTAAATCATTTGAAGCCATTTTAAACATTTCTTTGATAAAGTGACTGTATACAACTGACACTTTCGATATTTCTAAATGAGCTCAGCGATTTGCTTGACATCCACATGTACGTCTCGACATGTTCTGACTGGAAGTGTCCGGAGTTAGCATGGTAGTTAAATTAACAATAGTCTTCATTGAACTACCCAACAACACAAATCAATGAGATCTATACAATCATTAGTATCTTTTCCAAAGTGTCTTTTCTCTTCAATGTCACGATATTTAATTCTAACGAATGTTAGTGAGTGCTTAAGAAAAAGGCACTCTCGCGTAACTAGAACTCGACAGTATTAACTGTAAACTATTGTTAAATAGTCAACTTTGAGAAGGAGCGTACAATGGGACAGTACAGAAACACGAGTTTTGGAATTTAACTAAAAATGACTAAAAGACAGACAAAATATAAAAGTGACTACAGCTTCCTTAAAATTAGCAACAATCTTCATTCAACTATTCAACGACATAAATAATCATCAGGATCCTTTTAAAAAGATCTTTACTTTTAAATGCGCGATGTTTAATTGAAAAGAATATTGTCGAGTACTTGTAAAAAAATAAACATTCTCGCATGACCACAACTCAGATTTTAACCTTGATTTGTTATTTCATTTCATTTCATTGTTATTTCATTTTTCTTACTGCTTAACAGCCTTTTATGGGTTATTTAACGTTGAAACATATTTCGGTTTTAGGGAGTTGCTTATAGCACTCGATGTTTCTTAGCGGTCTCCATCTAAATACTGACCGGGCCGGACGCCACTTCACTTCAATGATCGAACGAGAATAGATGTTTTCAGCGTGATTCTACTGTAGAGAAAATCATCTCGGAATAAGTGGAAGTGTGACTCATTTGGGTACGCTACACGTCGGGCGTCTTTCAAGGTCCACTTAATTGCCAAGAGCCTCGGCCAGGCAATATGTCCCGTGTTGTGGTATTAACAGGATATTCCTGGATGATTTTCGACTTTCATTTCTCAAGGACGCTAAAGACCGCTGAAAAATACCATGCACTTATACGTACCTTGAATGTTAATATAAAATGAAACTGTATCGCTTGTCTAGTAATGCAGACAATTGAGCTAGACACTTCTGTTCATGAACATTAAGACACGCGGTAGGTAACGAAACTGTCCACGTTGTACATTAATGACTTTTATCAGGTACTAGCAGCATGGCCTGGCGTTGTCCGTGCTTGATTCAAAATTCGTACGACGCATACAGCAATCGCTATCACTTGACTTAAAATATTTTTGACCTTCCATGCCTTTAAAGGAGTGCACTTTGCCGTGCTGATGTTGCTACATGCCTTACTTCTTGCCTATCTCACACTGCGAATTTTTTCTAAGCTCTATACTAAACATTAAATCTGTTACGAAAAAAGAACTAAACAAAATGAACACAAAACGATCAGCTTTAAAAAAGGACTCGTAACTGGAAAACCGAATGAAAAAAGAATGTTAACAACAAATACATTTTCACACCCAAACCAGTTCTGCGGAATCAGAATCAACGTTGAGTTTAAGCAAGCGAATGGGCCAATGCAGATTTAAATTTTTCCCACTTGTGACGAATGCAGCTATCGATTTTTTTGCATGCTAGCATGCTAGTTAACATTCGTGTCAGTCAGCTGTTGGCTCTCTGTTGGCTGTGCGTCAGTTGTTTGCTTTTGAACAGACTGCTGGGTTTGAATTCTCTTCCTACGGGCGGGAGGAACCCGAAGGAGGCTACGCCGAAGGGCGGAGTCTCCTTTGGGGAGGTAAAACCGGCCCTGAACCCGTTTATACGGGTTCAAATGGGCTATTTTTTTGGCCGAGCCTAATGGCTCGGGAATGCCCAAAAAAAAAAAGGCCTTGTGCCCATGACACCCTCGTGGGGGTGACTGAATATCGTCAGCTGTTGGCTCTCACGCTGGCAAATAGAATCTTCCTGCCTATTCGTGGCAGCCATCTATAGGCTCTCACACTGGCCAGTAGAAAATGGCCGCAAACTACATGAAAACTGCCGTAGAAGCATGAAAAAATCGATTATTTCCACTATCGATGGGAGTTGGGGAAATGCAAAGTCGGTCTTGGCCTTTCCGCTAACTTGGAGCATGTGCATGTAAATTTTGGGTGAAAACCCGTCGAAAATTGCGGCCGTGCATTCGTTACACACACACACACACACACACACACACACACATCCTGCCTTTTATAGATAGAAATTCTAGGTAAACACGTGCCGCCGAACATCGTCAAATGTCTCCACGGTATTACAAATAGAATATCCAGTTAATCTTACGTCCTTTTGAACTCTAATAATTCATGTCGTTTTCTTATGAGCTACTTAGCCGATTTTTACGCTGACTTGGCAGATTTCAGAACACATCTGAATTCATTGTCTGAATAGTGTGGTGCTATCTACCATTACTGTTATATACTGCTACCTATGACTTTGGCACGTCATCGTTTTCTGCTGGACACAAATATGTTGCTGTTTTCGGCTAATATAATATTCGCCATTGTTATAAACGTAGACATTCACAGTAAACATGTCTTGCTTTCCCGAATAGGACTTTATTTACGAAACTAGGTCTTATTTTCGATCTAATATATTCTGTTCCTCAGTGAGAACGTTTGTCTTATAGAGATAAAAATATGAAATGTTCATGTAGAAATTAATGAAATCCTCTTCTTATTGTAAAGTAATTAATGAAATAATGCTGCTGAATTAAATGGTAACCTTCGAAAAAATCTTTTAAAATATTCATATTTTACGAACTTCATTTAATATTCAGGATTTCGGGTTTGAGATCTTAACATTTCCTTAATCTCTAAGGTGAATCATGCTCAACCCCACGGGCTCTAGTTTTGGAATTTAATGCAAACCGACAAATGCTTCCCGAATTATTACAAAGAATTTTCTAAAAATTCCTACCTTTTAAATTTCAAGAGAATTTCATTTTTCCAAGCCATTTTTGTTTTCCCTTTTTATCTTTTCCCACCTACTCTTTCTTTTCTTTTTTATCTTTTTTTTCTCTACTACTCTTTTATTTATCATTTCCCACTTACTCTTTCTTTTTTAATCTTTTCCCGTCTACTCTTTCTATTCTATTTTTATCTTTTCCCTCCTACCCTTTCTTTCCTTCTTTATCTTTTCTCATCTAATCTTTCTGTTCTTTTCTTTTTTATCTTTTCCCTCCTACTCTTTCTTTTTTTTATCTTTTCCCACTTACTCTTTCTTTTCTTTTCTTTTCTATCTTTTTCCTCCTACTCTTTCTTTTCTTTTTTATCTTTTCCCTCCTACTTTTTCTTTTTCTTTTATCTTTTCCCATCTAATCTTTCTGTTCTTTTCTTTTTTATCTTTTTCCTCCTACTCTTTCTTTTCTTTTTTATCTTTTCCCTCCTACTTTTTCTTTTTCTTTTATCTTTTCCCATCTAATCTTTCTGTTCTTTTCTTTTTTATCTTTTCCCTCCTACTCTTTCTTTTCTTTTCTATCTTTTCCCTCCTACTCCTTCTTTTCTTTTTTATCTTTTCCCTCCTACATTTTTTTATTTTTTATCTTTTCCCACTTACTCTTTCTGTTCTTTTCTTTTCTATCTTTTCCCTCCTACTCTTTCTTTTCTTTTCTATCTTTTCCCTCCTACTCTTTCTTTTCTTTTCTATCTTTTCCCTCCTACTCTTTCTTTTCTTCTCTATCTTTTCCCTCCTACTCCTTCTTTTCTTTTCTATATTTTCCCTCCTACTCTTTCTTTTCTTTTCTATCTTTTCCCTCCTACTCTTTCTTTTCTTCTCTATCTTTTCCCTCCTACTCTTTCTTTTCTTTTCTATCTTTTCCCTCCTATTCTTTCTTTTCTTTTCTATATTTTCCCTCCTACTCCTTCTTTTCTTTTCTATCTTTTCCCTCCTACTCCTTCTTCTCTTTTCTATATTTTCCCTCCTACTCCTTCTTTTCTTTTCTATATTTTCCCTCCTACTACTCCTTTTCTTTTTTATCTTTTTATCTTTTATCATCTATTCTTTCTATTGATTTCTTTTTTGTCTTTTCCTTCCTACTCTTTCTTTTTTTTTATCTCTTCCCACCTACTCTTTCATTTCTTTCTTTATCTTTTCTCATCTACTCTTTTTTATCTTTCCCTCCTACTCTTTCTTTTCTTTTCTTTTTTATCTTGTCCCCCTACTCTTTCTTCTTATATCTTTTCTCATTTACTCTTTCTTTTCTTTTTACCTTTTTTCATCTTATCCATCCTACTATTTCTTTTCTTGTTCGTTTTTCTTTTCCCTCCTACTCTTTCTTTTTTGTATCTTTTCCCACCTACACTTTCTTTTCTTTTTTATCTTTTCCCTCCTACTCTTTCTTTTCTTTTTTTCTTTACTTCGGATAATGTTTTCTTCATGTCCTAATTTCTCTTTTGTCTTTTTTACATTAAATTTTTAATAATAATAATAATAATAAAAATCTTTCGAAATTCCCCCGGCATTTGCAACGTTTGCGGGTTTTCTACCTACCCCTGGTGTGAAGAAATTTAGCAAGAATGTAACTTTAAAAAAAAAGATCTATCTTTTTCATTTCCCTTATATTCTTTTTATATTGGCGAATGCTGCAAGCCAGATGAAAAGGTTTGCGCGCACACGACACTCTGGAAAATCAAACTAAAACGTAAATAATCGCCCTTGGCATGTTCTCCTGACAAATACTTTGATCGCCTTGTTTTTCCTACTCGTGCACTCTCACAAAAACCTTTGAACTCAGTCAACCGCCATCATAATGTCCAAGGAGAAAGCGCTTTATTAAATCTTTCAGTTGAAGATCACTAAATATTCGGTTCAAGCATATATGCTCTGTCAGTCAGGCTTGCTACAATGGCAGGTAAATGATAATATAATATATAAATATTGGCAGATTGACAATCTTTAACGTTCGTACCTTTGACACCATTATTATTTTAACTACCATTATTTGCTCTTAAAACAGCGATTATTAGAATTTTAATGAAATCTCAATATATGAAATGAATATATATAATCTTTGTTTTTGATAACTGACAATAAAAATAGCAAACATTATTTATTTGTCTGTATTTTTGAGATGAGGTATTATGTACATTATTTACATTATTCGAACTATTGTCCTCATCTTTGTCGCCATATTTGTTACAACGTTTCGGCCGTTGTACGCTCCGGCCTTCTTCAGGTGGTTGGAATGTCGAACTGAACCCTTTATTTCACTCACTGGGGTAGACGGTTCTATTTCCACGTGCCATGTTTAGTGGATGTCAGTTATCAGTTATCTCCTGTTAATTTTCCCTCTGGAAGTTCTCCACTGCCTTAACCGGATACTGAACTCACACACTGTTTGGGCCCTGTCACTGGATCTAACCAACGCCTTTATCCACTGTGCCATGTGTCCTTGATACCCGGTTAAGGCAGTGGAGAACTTTCAGAGGGAAAATTAACAGGAGATAACTGATATCCCTGTTTTAATTTACTTTTATATCTGTCTTACAATTGTTTCTAGTTTCTAACCACATACCGTACGATCACCGGAGTTAAGCAGCATCTACCCTGGTCAGTACCGAGATGGGTGACCAAGCCTCTTGGTAATACCAGGTGCTGAAACTTTAGAAATGTGTGTAGTGTAATGGATACCCGCTCGGAATTGTTTATAGGAAAGCCGAGTTCCAATTCCTGTTGGGTTCGTTACATTTACACGCAAAAAGGTACGAATGCACCTATTGTTCCTTCAGCTATGGGTCAAATAGTAAGACTTGTATCACTAAATCATTATTATTATCGGTAAAAATAAAATAAAATTGCGTACAAAATATTTAGAATCTGAGATGCGGTATTATTTACATTATTCGAACTGCCGTCCTCATCTTTGTCGCCATATTTATTACAACGTTTCGGCCGTTGTACGCTTCGGCCTTCTTCAGGTGGTTGGAATGTCTAACTGAACCCTTTATTACGCTCACTGGGGTGGACTGTTCTAGTCCCATGGATATCAGTTACATCCTGTTAATTTCTCTCTGAAAGTTCTCCACTGCCTTAACCAGGTATTGAACTCACACTCTTTGGGTCTTATCACTGGATCTAACCAACGCCTTTATCCACTGTGCCATGTGTCCTTCAGGTATGAATTTCTGGGTATTATAAACCTAATGTCTTCAGCAACCATTTTTACCAGTGCTCATATTGCAATTTTGCTGTTATCATTACATGTTTTTACCAGAGCTCATATTGCAACTTTGTTGTTATCATTGCTTTTCTCATGCACTCCTTATTACTGGTTCCCATATTATATTTATTTCTATGTTTGATCAGTTCAGGAGTTTTTTGTGGCCTAGCATATGTGCTGATTCCTTAAGTTTACGAATTTTGCAATGATGTTCCTTGTCTATGATCTCAACATGATCCCACAGAGGGCGGTGATCTCCCTTCTCTCTCCATATGTGGTCAGCCACGCCTGATTTTTTCACCTCCATTCGTGTTACAGAATTTCTGGTGTTCTTGAAGCCTCACCTTGAGGGAGCGGCCTGACTCTCCTGTATATTCCTTTCCGGAGCTGCACGGGATAGCGTATACGCAGTCTTTAGTCATGTTCTCCTCTATGGGGGGGTCTTACTCGGGAGAGATATCTGCGAAGTGTCGTCAAGCTTTTGAATGTTTTCCTGAAGAAGGCCGGAGCGTACAACGACCGAAACGTTGTAATAAATATGGCGACAAAGATGAGGACGACAGTCCGAATAATGTAAATAATGAAAATATTTAGATTTAATCATTAAAAAAAACATAGAGTTTGATATGTTGCTAAACAAAATTAACCAATATATTTTCTATTCAAACAACCAAATTTTAAGGAAGCTGTATTTAACAATAGTTTACAGTCAATACTGTGGAGTTCTAGTTACGAGAGTGTGTCTTTTTCTTAGGCACTCACTAACATTCGTTAGAATTAAATATCGTGACATTGAAGAGAAAAGACACTTTGGAAAAGATTCTGATGATTGTATAGGTCTCAGTGATTTGTGTTGTTGGGTAGTTCAATTAATTTAACTGCCAGGCTAACTCCAGCCATTTCCAATCAGAATGTGCCAAGAGATTCATAAGGACGTCATACATAGCGCTAACCTTGTTTAGAAATGTGTCAGTTGTATACAACCGAGAATTATCTAAGTTTGATTGGTGTGATTTTTACGCTTTGGCAACATCTTACGACTTATTTAAAGCTAGAAATTATTTTAGATTGTTAATATTCGTTATTGTTTTTTTTTTTTTTATATAATAATGATTTTGCATATACAATTCCTGCTAATTAACACATAACTGTAGGAGAAGTGGTGGATTCATACATTCCCCATGGTTAATGAACTTTATCAGAGAACTGTTTAAGTCTTAGTGAAGACCATCTCACTTCGTTGGATTGATTGATTTGGATTTTTACGGTTTATCAACATTTTGCAGGTTATTTAAAGCCAGAGTATATTTTTTTAGATCGTAAGAATTTGTTGCTGTTTTTAGATAATAATGATTTTACAGAAACATTTCCTACTAATGGGTTACATAGCTATGTATTACATAGCTATGGGTTACATATATGCGGGAAGAGTTTTATAATACAAAAGGGTATTTGCGCTTTCTTAGATGAATTTTCAAAAATGGCTTCGAACGAATGAAGCATTTAGGTCTTAGCTATATCCAGCCGTCTTCGAACCTTGTAAACTAAAGTTGCAGAATTACCAATAAAGAATTGTATCAAATAACAAAACCCACATCGCTTTACGACTTTCAGCAACAGCAAAAGCTAAAATGATGACAGTCTTACGTTTTAACAACCGCATCAAATATGCTAGCTTGAGTCATAAGTAATTACCGGTTTTGTTTACCAATTGTATTCTCTAGAAAAAGAAAATGCAATTACATTTTATTCAATTCACCATTATTTGCGATGACTTTCTGGCAAGATTAAGATTAGAAAGAAAGGTTTAGGCAAGAAGCGCCCATCCGATTAGTACTGGAAAGAGCTATAACAGCTTGAGAAGACAATTTTTCTAAAGATTGTTTTAATAGAAAAGTTTTATGAATTTCAAACGAAGGTGGAAATGAATGCGGAGTGTCTCCTTATAAAGAGCGGCTAATATACCCATAACCATTACTACCTTCACTTTCTTATGTCACCTTTCGCCTTGTTGATATATTTATTTCTCTATTTTATTTTCTATTTTTATATATTTTTTCTGTTGTTATTATCTTATTGTTTCTAAAATATATATATTAAGCAAAGTTTAAACTAGTATAGACTAATTGAGATTATGATATACTAATCTACTAATATCTTGAAAATCAGCATTTACTATTTCATTTTTATCCGTTATTTACATGGGTTGAAACACAAGCGGCCAGCATCAGTCGAAAACATGTTCCGTGTATTCTTTTCAGAGAGTGAACATTATTAAGTTTGTCACACTGTCTATTTCTTAAATGGATTTCCTTATAATTGTAGGGAAACGAGGCTCATTAGCTCTGGTAGGGAAAAAGAGTCTACGAGAAGATATACTTTGAATTTAATGACTCTGTCATAGTTTATTGCCGGAATCACACCTACCGCTTGTAAGGCCGCAGCCCATATGTTACACCTACGAACCTAAGAGTTATGGAAATTGTGATCATGATATTTTGATTAGTATTTGAAAAAGAAAATAAAAACGAAACTAATAAAAAAAAATATCTACTGGCTTTTTTTTTTAATCCTTTAATCCCGAGCAAGCCGACAATGCCTCTTGAACGCAGGTATTTACTGAAAGTGAAATGGAAAGAGAATAAGATGTTTTGTAAATTGGGAAAATTGAGGAAAGAACCAAAAAAGGAACAGGGTTCAAGAAGACAGAAGATGTCGAATTTTGAAGATTGTAGTTATCAGGGAAGCAAGAAATCGGTGAAGAGAGTTCTACTGGTGGGAAGTGCGAGAAAAATACTCTTAGAGTAGAAGTGGCGGTTGCATAACATAGCCAATTTTCGTCGAAATGATCTCAAATTTCAGAAAAAAAAACAAAAAAAAAACTAAATTGAATGTTTCTTTTTTTCAGGATGAAGAATGGCGTTTTCATAGTAATTAAATTATATTTTGTGTGTAAGAATATGCCCGAACACAGTCAAACTAGTCAAAATGCACCAATTATAAAGCAGATTTGAACATGGTACAAAAAATCCAAATAGAAAGACTGTCTATGCAAATGAATCTGGACGATCACTACTATCGGAAGATATCTTCATTCAGGCCCGGGAAAAAATGTGCGAAGCCTTAGAATGTCTGCAAGAGCATCAATGGAAACCCAGATGTCTCATAGGTCACTTTGGCGATGGAGAACGCAAGACATGCTACGGTATGTTTAGCAGAAGTTGGACTACCGACTTGACGTGTGTCATGACGTATGTGTATACTAAACATTTGTGAAGGCTTGTGAAATTGTGTATAAAATCTACATCCCTTTGAATATCTTGTTTGAATCTCTCTCTCTCTCTCTATATATATATATATATATATATATATTGTTCGACATGAAGCCTATTTAATACTGTTTGCCATGTATATTCTAAAATATTCTCATTTTTAATTATGTCATTTTTTGGGACACGATATATATATATATATATATATATATATATATATATATATATATATATATATATATATATATATCATCAGTTATGTGCCATGCAGGATACAAGCTTAGGCGATTATGTATTTTTCGACGAGGCAGATTTTTTTCCCGCAGTAGGTTGCCATTTCTTTCTGAGCTATATGTCCTGCTATTTACTCAAGGGTATTAGCACGTAATTGAATGTAATGTATTCGACTGGAATTCGAACTCGGCTCTCCGATTCGTTATCCATTACTCTAACGTGCCTCCCCTATATCTTTCTTCTTCATATATATATATATATATATATATATATATATATATATATATATATATATATATATATATATATATATATATATATATATATATATATATATATATATATATATATAGATGAGAAAGAAAGAAGAGAGTAAAACTTTTTCAATAAATGTCTTCTTAATTTGAAGATGGAAATTAACATACATAAATGTCGAAGTTATGTGCACCTGCCAATCATTTGACTGATTAGTTACACCTCTTGGGAGTTCGATCCTCATTGGTTGCTCCTCTTATATGGCGACGTTCCAAGGTGAGCTACTTTGGGAAAAAATATTTTATTGATAATCATAAAGACAGAAAAAAGAAAACCTGATTAAAATAAAAAGAATTTGGTTGCTTTAATTCTCTGATATATCCACGGGTGTTAATATCTCTTTTTCCCTCGTTGTCCCGCCTCTATTTTTCGTTTCATCGTTCTCTGTCTCTTTCTTAGAACGTAGTACTTTTTGTTTATTCTTTGGCATTCTCTTTTTAAAATATTTTTCTCTTTTTCGCCTATGTCTGGCTATTGGCCTTAAATGTACAAGATCTTTCTGGAAGGCTCAGTAAATCAGGCACGAGTCATACAAGCGGAAACGCACGCTGATTGACCGTATAATGGTGCACCGATGCATGCCGGGACTGCTGCAACAGCAGCCCTGTCTTATTCATCACGTGCCGCGCTCGGCTACCTATTTCCGGTTTTCACAAGCGCTGAATATGGCACCCGTTTGTGCACACGTGATGGCAATCACACCAAATCATCAACGATGCATGCAATTCCTGGGGCCAGTTTACACCGTCTCTTTATCCCATCTTTCGAGCATTACGTGAGTACACAATCTGTGAGCAGGGGTGTGCACGAAAGTGTGCAAACAGTTTAATAGCACTGCAGAAAGGATGTTTTCAGTAAAAGATTCTTAGATCAGTGACCATAAGATTCTAAGTTCAGTTCCTATCGAAAGTTATCTCAGAGACTGTGTTTGGATGGTTGTAAACGTTCACACACTCGCCCGCTCTGTGTAACAAAACGAAACAATTATTATGCAGACGCTTTTTTTGGATATTTCGGTTAAAAATTTCAGAATGTGTTATTTTTTTTATACTTTTTCTTACAGTTTCTTTGTTTTGAACCCCGCTGAGGTGATAATATTTTTTTTAGATTTTCTAATATTTAAAATTTTTAAATATATATTAGAATTAATTCGCCGCTATCAAAAAAGTTTAAATCGGCAGCATGTTTTCATAGACCACGTGATGTTGCAGAACGAATCTGTAATCTAAATCTGAAAATTAAATGGTGTAGGATCATGCGACATGTGAAAAATTTGCGTTATAATTCTTTTAAAAACTATCAAATGCTGGCATAAATAACAAATTAAATAAATACAATAAAATAAAAAAAATGAAACAAAGGAAGCTAAGGAAGTGTATAGGAAAATGTCAAAAACTAGATTTAAAAATTTTATCTTTAAATCCCCCCTCTACAAAATTATCAACGCCTGCTTAACAATTCTAACAAATAACAACCAATCTCTACTTTCTTATTACGACATGGGGTGTATTAGTTAATTTACGCATTCAGCAATACAATCTAAAAACTTACTTTTGCGTCCCCCGGCTAATTTTCTGCACGCAATGTAGCTCTATACATTTCATAATTATGCATGCCTAGTCGAAATGAAGGCCAGTTCTTTGTTAATGGAAATAATACTGTTCAGTCCTATCAAAGGACTATAAGAGGTCTTGGTGGGCTTGACAACCTGGAACGGCTTAAAACACTTCGTATCAAACGGTAGTTTCTTCTACAAAGGGAGACGTAGGTTCGAACCCTGCCGGGGAACATATTTTCTTCATCAAGATTTCTCCACTGGCGTTATACACATCGTTTAAAATAAAAACGGGGCGTCTATTTCAAACACAATTATACACCAATATAATATTTAATAAAAAAAATGTCGGGTTTAAATTTTTACGAGGTTGGAGCGTACTAGCATTGTTTTAACTGCTCATCATGACAGATGCTGTACTCTCACGATGGAACTGTAATTAGTGTCTGCTCAGTAAAGGTGTTGTATAAACTACAGGTTGGCGCTTTAGGTGTTGAACATATATACATATGTTCCCGAACAAGAGATTGGTTACTTGGTTGAATTTGTTTAGTGGCATATCAACCTCTATCGGTTATTTAATGCCGAAATCTATATACCCTGCACACAGTTTTATGCCTTCAACTACAGATAACTTGTACATAATTTAATACTTTTAAAGTAAAAGTATGTTTTTAATATATATTTTTTGTATATCATAAAATGTATTGTTGATAATTTTACTATAAAAATGTATTTTTATATTTTTTATAGTTGCACTGATTGTCATTTTGCGATAAAAATTTATTGGTCATTTTATTATAATACTGTAGTGTTGATTTTATTTAGGGGTTCATTATTTGTCCATAGCTGGAGCCCTAAATGGTTCTACCGCCCAGGGTTAGAAAGGACCTGGGAACAATGACAGTTAAGAAGTGGTTCCACGTTCCTTCAAATATACACTCTCCGTATCAGAGGCCTTGCTGCTAGATGTAGTTTATCGTCATAACCAGGATGCAGAGATTGGCTAACGGCTCTAGTACACGGGTGCGCTCGGATAACGAAAATAGCCGGATATATATATATATATATGACTTCAGATTATAATTTTTAGTAGATACCCGTATTTGAGTAGATGATTTGGTTTTTAAACAGTGTTTGGTTCGTTTAGTGGCATGTGCACTCAATAAACATAATAAGGAAAATGCTCTATGTTAGATTTAAAAAAAAATACCATTAGTTCTTTAGATATTGTTTTGTTTTCCTTTCGGATACGGATTTCGGATATAGCTTTCGAGAGAATCTGAATGAATGAATGTGCTTTAAGGCAAATAGGATCTTGATGGCTGTGTTAATGAGTAGTCAAAGCTAACCGGACCATACTGTGGCTTCCTCAACAAAAGGGGTGCAGGTTCGAAGACTGTCGAAGGCACAGTTTTGTTGAGTTTGCAGGCTAGTAGATGAAGTAAGCACTTTCAAGAGACCGAACAGTGGAGTAAAAATCCAAATGCAAAATAATTATTTTTTAATTCAGGAATTTTCTTAAAGAGCCAATAGGTAAAATCAAAAATACGGAACATCTATATACAATGCTAAATATACTGAATATACGGTAAACATAATAATATTAAAGTTGAATAAATCACATAAATATTGGGTGGGCCATAATATACTAATAAAATTGTAATGCATAATTATTTATGAAAAAATAATTAAGTATATTTTAAGTTAAAAGATAAACAATGCCGGCATAACACCGGTAATTCATTTCTTTGGTTTAACAGAGCTTTTTTGTTAGCGAACTTAATAATATGCACAGGGAACATAGAACATGCAAGGATTTACATAATCTCGATTTTTCTTTGTTTTTTTTTTTTTTTTTAATATTTTCCATTTTACCGTACGGGTTTTGTTAACTTCTTTCAAGTACCAAAAATATTTCGAAAGGGACGTTCTATTATGGCACGCAATAATGTTGAAAGATAATACGTGTTGATACCACATAGTTTAAACTGCCGATATAAATTTTTTAACTGTTGGGTTTTCTAGAGATGAAATAGTACTTAGGTAAACAAGAGAATCACTTTGGCACCTATTTTTTAATTGACAGTCGATAAGATTTCTACAATTACACACGTTGGTATCATTAATAGTTTGCCGTTTTCGAATGGCGATTGTTACTTGGGTTTAAGTGTTGATTTAGAATCTTATTATTGTGTTTTTTAATAATTTTTTCAATATTATGTGTACAACTATAACTTAATTTAAGTGTATTTTTATTAAAAAATCTTACTAAGGAGATCATTTTTGGAGAAGTGTTTCTCAATTAAATTGAGAAACTTCTGCCCTAACTTAATAATAACCATCTGGTTAAAAAGTAGTGTGTACCAACTGATTTTTCTGCTTCTATTTTTCTTACTATCACTTTTATGTTTAATATATTTAATGTCAGGGCACTTATAGCCACAATTTTTAAAACAATGTTATAAAATTTGTTATGTTTATAAAATTCATCTTCACTTGAAGAGTTATTACTAGTTCTATATTCTATGGAGTAGCGTATGTGTTTGATTATGGATAGAGGCTGATTAGAATTTGGGTGGATATGACAGCCTTGTGGTGGTGAAAAATTTTGCAATAGTTAAGAGTGGTAAAATCAGGAAATTAATACATAGGGAATTTAAAAGTTTAAACCTTAAAGTTAAAATCAACACAAATTTTAAAATAACTAGATTTCCTTGACGTAACACTAGACATAGTCAATAATACATACCAACCCTATATGAAAACAAACGCAAACCTAATATATATTCATGATCTATGTTCCCTGTGTTTACGAGAAAAATTGCATATTATTAAGTTGGCTAACAAAAAAGCCCTGCTAAACCAAAAGAAATGAAGTAACGGTGTTGTGGCGGTATTGTCAACCTTTTATCTTAAAATGCAGTGATTTTTTTTTCATAGATAATTACGTATTACAATTGTAAAGCCATTATTTTATTAGTATATAATGGTCCACACAATATGTATTTGATTTATTTAATTTTAATATTGCCATGCTTTACCGTCTATTCAGTATAATTAGCATCGCATATAGATGTTTCACATTTTTAAAGTTACCTTTTGACCCCTTTAAGAAGCTTCCTGAATATTTTTTTAAAATTTATTTCTGATAACTCTATGTCTACTTCAACATATCAGAACATCGTACTTGGCTACATACTAATAAATTTATCACTGACATGTTTCCTACGATCGTTGGATGGCATGTCGAAGTGTTAGTTTATTGTGACATGAAAAAATAACCCATTCACCTCCAGACTCTGATCGTATTTTTCTATTTTAGGGTAGATCTGATTTTTAATTGGTTAATATAGACATACCCACAAGTATTTTTTTTTTAATTCTAACCTAAAGCAACCACTTTAACTTACAAAAAAGGGTAACGATTTGTTTTGTTTGTTAAATTTTGTAATAAATCATTTTTATCACAAGTTATCTACCATCACACGAGGAAAAACAAACATACTATTGAAATATGAAAGCTTTTGCGTAGCGATGTAAAATGTTTTTATTATAATCTGTTATAATTAAAATATTATAATATATATATATATATATATATATATATATATACAAAACATGAAATGATGGATTAATAAGTATGTCGTCTGGTCCCATTCTTGTTCTTCTTGTTCTTCTTCTTCTTCTTCTTCTTATCATTATTATTATTATTATTATTATTATTATTAACTGAAACGTAATCTGAAATCGTTACCGTATAATCGAGAGGAAGATGTTTTGTTAAATCCATAGACCAGAAAGCAGAGTACGTGAAAAATAAAGATTTGTTGTAATGAATATATATTGTTTTTTATGATTAGATTCTCTTTTTCTTTACCTCTCTCTCACGCCAGAGACACACACACACACACACACACACACACACACACATATATATATATATATATGTATATATATATATATATATATATATATATATGTATAAGCTTGTGTGGGGGATGTATTGATGTATCTTACGCTGAATAGTGAACTTGATTTATCTCACCCTGAAGACTTGTACTTTTCATTCCACTATTTACTCCCCTCTTCCTCGGCCTCTCTCTCTCTCGATATATATATATATATATATATATATATATATATATATAATGTGTGTGTGTGTATGCTTTACTCTCAATAATTTTCTATCTTTCTTGCTTTTCCATATATGCAGAAAGGGTTTTAATATATATATATATATATATATATATATATATATATATATATATATATATATATATATATATTATTTATTTAAAAATATGATTCCAAATCGCGACATAATTCGCGAGTTGGAATCATATTTTAAATAAATAATTATATTTATGCTCTACTTTTGTATCGAGCACTATTTTTTAAAAATAATAACAAAAATACTTAGGGACTTTGGATTATTTACCTAACCAGTTCCTTCCTATTTTCTATATATTTTCACATATATATATATATATATATATATATATATATATATATATAGAGAGAGAGAGAGAGAGAGAGAGGGGGGAGAGAAATTACTAAAATATATATATATATATATATATATATATATATATATATAGTGGTACCCTTTATTTGAATGAAAACTGAAGAAGACTTAATAATAATGTTTGAGATCAAGTGTACTTTTACATCTCGGCTACGAAGATCTTTAAAATAAAGCAAGCTTCTATTTTAACCTCTAAATTACACTCATTCTTTTTTCTCAAATTATCATCAGTGTAAGTAGAGACAATTGTTTGTGTTGGAAGATAGATAAAAAGTGTTGTGTGTTTTGTTTTTATATATAACATT
Organism: Acanthosepion pharaonis; assembly: GCA_903632075.3. Classification (NCBI taxonomy): domain Eukaryota; kingdom Metazoa; phylum Mollusca; class Cephalopoda; order Sepiida; family Sepiidae; genus Acanthosepion; species Acanthosepion pharaonis. The sequence continues at coordinate 2,380,611 of CAHIKZ030003813.1, forward strand.
GAGGATGCGAATTATTAAATTTTATTTGTTTTTATTTATATTGTTGCGTGAGTATCACTTCAAGAATAATAAGTCTGCTTTTACTATTTTACTTTGCTCGTATATTTGTATTGTTTGCATGTGAAATGTCTAATGTTACTATGCTAATGGAGCTTATTAATGATTTATCTGATGACACTCTGGTTCTAGAGGTGGTAGGTGTATTTCCATGATACTGTGGTTGTATTAAATGGTAGTTTATTTTTTTATCGAATATTTTCATTTCTAAGTTGGCCATATAAATGAAAATAAATATCCGAGAGGGCTGGCCATAGCAACGCCGACACTGGGTATAAAGGTGATCGTGCAATGAGACTTGAGTTGTGCACTGAATTTCTTCTTTATCTGAGAAGAATTATTCGTAATTTGGAAAAGTCGAATATTAAAATTAACCGACACAAAATGTTTGCTTTAATAATATCTACTTCAAGAACATTTACAGAATATATATATATATATATATATATATATATATATATATATATATATATATATATATATATATATATATATATAAACTTTATGTACAAATATCATATATAATAAAATAAACGAATAACGTGATGAAAATCAGGATCAGTAGCAAAAGAGAAATATGTGCACATCGATTCTCTTTATTTTTGAAAGTCGAAATGTCTGTTCACAACAGGGAATTACTGAAAAAAAAAACTTTCTGATTTCCTTAGGCTGCATGATTCGGAATATTTTCCAAAATGCATTTGGAGAAATATAAGTATAACCTTATGTACACATTTTATAAGGAAGTATTTAGATATTTTAATGTATCTTTTATTCACTAATCTAAACGTTAAAACATATCACGTGCTTTGAGATTGCTTTAATATTCGAATCGTTCAGAATGACGAATCATATTTGTTGGAAAAATAACATTTTCTTTAATAATTTTACACCAATCAAGGCAATAAAGCCACTAAGACGCAAGGCGGGGACTGCTGAGTTTTAGAGAATATGAGATAAATATACTGTTAAGAAGAGAGAACAATAAAAATTTAAGAATTAAGAAGACAGTAGATAACGTTTCACATAGAATTTAAATTTTTGAAGATCAAATTTGGCTGGAAGGCATAAAGCCGGAAGAGAATTCTTGTTTCTCTTTCCACCAATTCACTAACTACACACTCTATCGATATTGTTTTTCTTTTCTTCCTCTATACCCACTCTTTTCTTTCCTTCTCTTTTTTCTCTGTTCTTTCTTCCTCCTCTCTCCTCTACGTTACCTTTCTCACTACCCTTTCTTTTCTCACTACTTTTCTTTTCGTTCTCCTCCTCACATATTGTTTACTTTTCTTCTCTTTTTCTCATCACCTCTAATAAAGGGCGAGATAAAAGAAACTCTATGCATAGAACTTCGGTATAGCCAAGAACACATTTCAAAAGGTGGGCACAGTACTGCGAGGCAACAGGATATCTTTGGTAAAAAAGAAAAGAATACTGAACTGTTATGTGACATCTTGTTGACCATGTTTGCCGTAGTCTCTGAATATGGAATCCAGTGAAGTCCATAATGTGTTCAATATCAGAGTTTGGCAGTGAAGATTCAGAGAAAGTAGCGGCTGTAAAGTAATTCTTTAAGTCTTCGATATTAGGTTGGCAGTGACGATATTTTGGGAGAAAAAAAATGGCTGCCTTTATACACGTCATATTGAATATTCTGAGCTTTCTGATTGGTTAACCTTTCTATTGGTGAACTATAAAATGAGTCAGCTCATTTTGACTGGCTCACTAGTATACAGTACCCAAAAAACTGCAACACATCTGTCCTTCTTTACAACAGCGAATGTTGGACGATTTCCTTAATGATGAAGAAGAGAGTCGAGACGATGGAGATGTGGTTCTACAGAAGGATGCTATCATGGACCGAACGTGTGAGCAAGGTTAAGATCTTAGAGAGGTTGCAAACAAGGAGGGGGCTTATACTTAATATCAGGAAGAGACAGATGAAATTTTTGGGACACATATAATGAGGAAGGAGGGCCTGGAGAATCTGATACTCACGAGTCGAATAGAGGGAAAGAGAGACAAGGAAAACACACGTGACATACCTGGTGGACTTAAGCAAGTGGATGACAGAATGTGGTCTGGAGGAGGGAGCTGAGGGAAGGAATGTTGAAAGCTGCAAACGATAGAGGGAGGTGGAGAGCCATGATCGCCTACGTTATGAAAGGACATGGCACATACAAAGAAAGAAAGAAGGCTACATTTAGCCACTTCAACTGTAAAATGATGAGCCGTTGCCACAAATCTAGTACTGTGCTTAAATTCATAAAGTCTAACTTGTAAGCAGAAGCCAGAAGAACAAGCACTAAATGCGAGAGAAGTAACTGTTACCATAGAATTTATGGTTACTAGTTTTTTTTAAGCATTTCACCCCAAGCAAGGCGGGAAGCCACTAGGACGCAAGGGGTTACAGAAAGTTTAGACAAGATCAGATAGGAGTGATAGAAGAAAGGATGAGGGTAGTGGATAGATCAAGGCAATTGGAGATGTCGATTGACATTACACTTGAATAGCTGGAGATTATAGCTCACAGGGAAACAGGAATAGGGGAGGGAGTTCCACAGGCGAGAGGTGCGAGACATGAAGCTATTAGAGTAGAAGAGACGGCTACATTTAGGAGTTTCGACAGTGAAGGGGTGAGAGCGGGATGCCAGCCTCGTAAGGCGCTGGAACTCATGACGTCTGGGAACCAGCGAATACAGCTCCGTGGAGCAATTTCGATGAAAGTATTTGTAGAACAGACAGAGGGAGGCGACGGCGCGTCTGTGAGAAAGTGACTGTAGACGAGACGCCATAGTTATTTCAACAGTAAAATTATGAGACATTTCTGCCAATCTCGTACTGCGCTTAAATTCATAAAGACTAGGTACCGCAGAGGCAAGTTCATGAGAATGTTCCTCTATGGCACCTGAATTTATGATCACATTCATAAAAAACTTACTGACGTATAGTTTGGCGGTTTTGGTATAGAAAGCACTACAGCGTGGTGCTATGTTTCACGTGATATTCATTATTTTGTAAAAGTCTATAAAAATTAACCTTTTGCTTTTTGCCTTTTGTTTTATTTAGATCCCTTGATTGCAAACACTTTTTGAAGAGACATGAATTCATTCTAGCAAGACTTAATGATATTCATTCCACCATTATCTATAAATAATTCCTCAGCTATAATAAACTTTATATTTGCATCGACTGATCTGTTCGGTTGAAATGTGTATTCATCCATTTCCCAAAGTCACAGGGAAGGCCTTTATAAAGTGGTTATTTCTAAATATGGCTACCTTCGTACAAGCTGCAAATATCATGGAAGGATTTGAACTACTTTACGTATTATGGAGAGTTATCAAGGGGATACTCGTTGTATCAAGTCATTTGCATGAAGGCTAATGTTGTATGAACAAAATTAAACTGTAAAAACTAAAACTTATCAATGAAATTCTTAGGATATACTTCAAGAGATAAAATAATACCTTTGCTAGAAATAATATTTCATTTTTATTGTGTATTTGTTGGTTCATGTTATGTTTTTATGATATTTTATTTTACTTAATTGTGACTACCACGTTTGTTCGACTCAAATTTACTCAAATTATGGATTTGAGAAAATAACCAAAATTTAAATAATTCTAACTTTTCTCTGCATTTTTTTTATTGTTAATCTATATGTAAAATTCTATGATTTCCATTAATTCGTCCGTTATTCGCACCTTCTAAAATAACCATACATTGACTGATCGAAACGAGATTTTTGTGTGAATTACAAGCAGGTAAGAGATACAAATTAGTTTTACTAGGATGCGTAGTGTAGTACAATAAATTTTCATTGTTTTGGAAAAATTAAAGGTTTTATAATTTAACATACAAAATATTGCTATTATTTTAAAAAATAATTTAATGATTAAAACAATAAATACTTATTTAATAAAAATGTAATATTAATTTTTGCATTTTTGCATATCTTTTCCTTAAGTTTTTATATATACAAGAATCTAGTTTCCAGTTCACCTTTCAAATATTTTGAACTTGGCTCCAGAAAGAAACATTTACGCATGACTAGTTGTATGTTGCATACTCAAGAGTAAGAAACCATAATTCATTCTTCGCTTTTAAAAAGGAAAAAAAATCTTAAAAATTGTTGTTTACCATGAAGTCCTATAAAATAAAATTACATTAAAGAAATTATTAAACCGCGAATTAAGTTTTTTTTTTTTATCAAAGTATTTTTCCAAACAAATCAGTTTATTTAAATTTCATCGATTGGTTTGCGAAATTAAATGACGGGTGGTGTGTAAATATCTACCATAATGTTAGCGATAACTTCGACAATACGAAATACTGTAAGGATTTAAACATGTCAGCGTGTTGCAAAAAAAAAATTCTTTAAATTCTGTGAAATTCTGCAACGTGCGAAGATTACAGAAATAACGAAAAATAACCAAGAAGCTCAATTCAAATGCGTAAGTCAATATTTTGATCATGCTATATCTGAAAACTTTCTTTGACGAAGATACTTTTACTAAGAAGTTAGAGGGACTGAAATTATACGAAAAAAGATCTTGTATTTACCGACACCAATTTCAATATGAATCAGATTCGATGCGTTCAAAACTAATTAAGAATTTGATAACTAATGTGTAAACAGTAGCGAGCAAAAGAAAGTAGCAACTTAGTTTAAAAAAAAAATCTGCTTATTCTTTACTAACAAGTTGTAAATACCGTATATTTCCGCGTATAAGACGACTTTTAAATCCCCCATATCACCCACAAGCAAAACAATAGTTTCGCTTTCAGGTGACGCGTGTAATTCAGAAAAAATTGCTATCTTTTTTAACTCGTCTTATCTAGAGGTCGGAAATATATGTCAATTGACTCTCAGAAGTAGTATATGTATATAAACTTTCAGAAGTAGTAACTGTAGCCATTCAGGTATGGGATGTAAATTGTCATATTCACGTGAACACAATATCAGGGAGATACAAAGCAGAACTTGTGAAACTGAAAATAAAGCATACAAACGTTATGAGATAATTGACACCCCATAAAATTAGAATCATTCCAGATTATGATAATCATGCAAATATTTAATGTTAAATATTCAAGCACAGATTGAACAAAGACCGTACATTTGTCCTCTTAGCGTAGTGAATTTAAGTTTCAAAAGATGGAAGAGTGAGTTTAGACAGGATGGAGGAAATTATAGAAATGTTAGAAAAAATGAGTTAATATGAAATTGCTAGGAACAAAGATGATTATGTTGAGATTTGCTTGAGAATTGAAATTAGACAAAAATTAGTGTGGTTATGAGTATCCAGTTGGAAATTAACAACTCGTTAAGTGATAGATAAAATCAACGTTAGTAGTGAAGTGTAAATTTATGCAACTAGAACGACACAACATGAAAGTAATCTAAATGGATGCATTGCAGCAAAAAAAAGAAAAAGAAAAGAAAAAAGCCGCCACTAACAAAACAAAACGAATGAAACAACTAAACAAAATAACACCTGCTAAAGAATAAGGAAAAATGGGACAAAAGTGAGATATATTAACGAAAGCAAAATAGAAAATGAATTCTACTGCAAGTGATTATGGCGGAAGATCAACTGATACAAAAAATATTTTAAAATAAACAACAAAATCAGTAAAAATTAGTGATGTAGTTTCAATGGTTTGGGACTACATCAAAAGCAATTATACAAGAATGTTGATAAAAAGAGCACTGAACAGCAAAAGATATATTACTTAGCTAAAGTTCCACCTGTGACGAGTAAGATTAGGAGGGGAATTATTCCAGTATGATGTCCCACCTTGCTGCACATCACGTGTAACAAATAAGTCTCTCACTAATGAAAACATTGCAGAAGAAAATAAGATTAGAATTTAATATACATTACAGTAGTCCTATTCCTTACCAAAGATCTTCTTTTCTTAAATATTATTTTTCCTTTTGATATACGGTTATTTTAATTTTTGTATTAGGTTAATATGTATAATTGTTACAGCCCCTTCCATTCACTTGTGGGAAACGAATAAGTTTTAAAGATAAATATGAACTACTAGGTAACTTACGCTTAAAAATAACATTCTTATGAGACAGTGAGGGCAGTGTGCCAGGAGAAGTTAACACTCACAAGGCATACCGTGGAAAAGCTTAAAGAGTTTGTAACAAACGATTGCAGAAAAAAAAAACAACACCAAAAAAACAAAAACAAATGACAGAAAGTTATGGAGCATCAGGTTCATTGGCCTCTTTTTTGAAGAGAAATGGCACATAAAACCTCATCAAACGAAACAATCTCATCTGAACGTGCTGCACTTCTAACTTCAAATTTTCGTATATCACATTCTTAAATATTGCAAGTTTTGTTCACTGTTTTTATGGAAAAGTTCTGCAATATATTCCTTCAGTTTTAGTAATTTATATTTTCCTATTGTAATCGTTCGTCTTCAAGTTCAAGTACTAAAATGGCCAGTTTATGTAATAGAATACATATTTGCTATATTTGAAAACCCGTACAGCTTTGAAGCACCTCCAAATGTACCTAGATAACATTCATTCAAGAATCACATTTGTAAATCCATAATCCACAAAGAAATTCAAAATGTAATTACTATGAACAGTAGTGTGCTTGAAGTCTTTATCAAAATGTAAATTATATTAGCAAATAATATTGCTTCTGTACTGTGTTTCAAAATTTCAGCTTGTTTTGTATATCATTGGTTTATTAGGTCTTTCACACTTATTTCATATTGCCACTTTTGAGTTGATTTGCACCGATGATGGAAAATGTGTCACCAAAATTTGAAACCGCATTGGAACAGCGAAAGACGCCTTCTCAGCAAAGTATTAATAAACATATTGATTTGATTTTTTACGCTTTAGTAACCTTTTAAGGTTATTTAAAACTGGAATCTTTTTTAGATTGTATAAATGTTTTGGAGATAATGGTAACTGATGCAAATCCTACTAATTAACACATAGCTGGGAAGAGGAGTTGGATTCATACCTGTCCGAGGAGCATTTAATATAACGAACGCGACATGAAATTGGAACTCTGGTCTCCGAATTCCGGTTCCGAACTGTTATCTATTCTACCATCCGCTTACACGCATCCAAGATTACAGCACAAACGGTCACCTATCTAGGAACTGACCAGGCTTAAGTTTGCTTAACTTTGGTGATCATATGAGAACCAGTGTTTCAACTTGCTACTAGGCTGGCATCTCGGTCCCACCCTTTCACTGTCGAAACGGTTAAATATAACCGTCTCTTCTACTCCAATAGCTTCTTCTCTCGCACTTCTCGTCTGTGGAATTATCTTCCACTTACTTGCTTCCCTGAATTATAATCTTCAAATATTGAAATGTAATATCAATCGACATCTGATACCTTGATCTTGTTCTCCGTTCTTCTCTTTATCCTTTCCCCAAACACGTTCCTTTACTCTTGTTCCCTACCCTCTGTAACCCCCCACCCGCGTGCTAGTGGCACTTCTGGCATGCTTGAGGTGGGACGTATATATATATATATATATATATATATATATATATATATATATATATATATATATATATATATATATATCAGTAAGGTAACTAGAGACAGGGAAATTTTGTTTTAAGCAAAGACTACCGAACCGCTATTGAATGTATATCCTTCTATAAATGCAGGACAATTTCCTCGCAGAAAGAAATAAAAGAAATGAGGCAATTGAAATATGATACTAAAGAAGGATGCTGAGAATACCATGAAGTGAACAACTACGAGGTTTTAAAGAAAATAGAAATAAAAAGGACCCTTATACTTAGAATCAGAAAGAGAAAAGACATTTCTAGGTCGCATAATAAAGTTAGAGGGCTTGAAGAATTTGATAGAAATATGACATACTGAAGGCAAAAGGGGTCATGGAAAGCAAGGAAGAATCTAAATAGTTTTCAGGACAGTGATTGCAAGAGATAGTAAAAAGACAGCTCTCATTAAGTGCAACAAGGGAGAGGAAGTTAGGTATAGGCATAATCTCCCACGCCCTGAAGAGAAACTGCACATACGAAAAGAGGAAGTAGATCTATGTATTGGATCTTTTAAATTTTACCATGTTTTGTGTATTATAGAATAAATGAAATTTTCTGTTATAATCAGATATTGCAATTACGTCTAAATTTGAGGAAGAGTTTTCTTGCAATTTGATTCAGAATTATTATCATTTTGTTGGTTTTCATATAATGCTGGAAGCCATTATAATGATAGAACTTGGAGAATTAATCTCCTACTTGACATATTGAAGGAAAAAAATGGACAGAGGAAAACATCGAATGACATAGGTAGTGAGTTTCTACGAATGGATGACAGAGTAGGGACAAAAAAAAAATGTCACGTTCCTTAGAGCTACAATAGAGAAGCATGATCGCCAACGCACTGAAGAAGACGTATTTGGATATACGGAATCGTTCATTTTATGTTTAAAGCAGTTTTCATGATGAAGTTTAGCATTATTTCTGATTGCCAGGATGCTTTTCGATTTTGTGAAGGTAGCAGGAGTTACTGGGTGTTAAGCTAAGGGAAAAGGAAAGGAATAATTATGCGATAAAAAGGTGGGAAATACGATGGGAAGAAAGATTAACTAATAGAAAAAAAATCGAGAAAATGAAGGGAGGAACAAAGGAAATTGGTTTCGAGCGATGACGAAATCGGAGAAAAATACGAACAGGAAAACTGGATGTGTTTTAGTAAAAAAAATAATAATAAAAATGTATAAATAAATGTACGCAGTAGAAAGAAAAGATGATTGAAAATCAGAAAGACTGGACTAAAAATCGAGAAAAGATGACAGCTGAAAAGAAGATGTAAGAAAAATATAAATACACTGTGAATCGTTGCAAATGAAAGAAAACAGAGAATCTTTGGTTAAAAAATATCAAAGTAAATGAACTTTCGAAAAAAAAAAAAAATGATGAAATTATTGAAAAAGGAAAGAAAAAGGAGGAAGAATACGTCCAAAAAGGAAAAATTAAACAAAGGAAATAAATCAATTAAAATAAAAATGAAAGAAAAGGTAAATAAAATTAAAGTACATATATAAATAAAATAAAAAAAATTGAAAAAAACATTAAAAGTGTATAAAGAATTTAAGTAAAGCTCCAAGATAGAATATTGAGCCCCTAAAAATGAGTGGATAGAAATATACAAAAGAAATCCGAAATTAGGCGAAAAAATAGAAATCAAGGCAGTTTCTGGAAGAGGCAAATAGAGAGTGTGAAGAATAAATTGACGTTGAAATAATGATAACGTGTCCACGAAGTATTAATGTCTCTTTCACTGTAGAAAGTAATCATTTT
>CAHIKZ030003813.1:2395000-2507500 GCA_903632075.3 Acanthosepion pharaonis
GCACATCTGTGTTTCCTCAAGAATCGGCCGGAACGTTTTAGGAACGTCATAACAGAAAGAATAACTTCAAATGTTCGAATTTCTGAACATAAAAGAAGATCTCAATTCAGATCGAGAAATAAGTCTGTGGTTCAGTCTGTTTTTATCAAAATACTATTCTTTCGCTTTGACTGCTACTGTTGCAATAATAATTTATTGTAATCACAATGCAAATTTCATATTTCTTCATAGGAATGTTGATCAAAGCACGACTAATAATCACTGAATTAATTACACAGTCAAGAACGGAGATTATATTTGAAATAGTTAATTGTTATGTAAAATACATATTTTCATCGTTAGTTTATGAACTTACCAATTTCGCCGCTATATACAATCACATTTTCTATCACGTCTGCCCATTTATTTTTAAACAAATAATACAGGTTGAGATAGAAATACCTCCCACATTTCAAAGATTAACAAACAGACGAAGATAAATAAAGGACTACAGCTTTTCTTCCTTTGGTTTTCAAAATGACATCCTCCAAATGGTGGCCTCTATTCACTATATAGTGTTGTAGACGGTTTCTAAAGTTTTCATCACCAAGACATCGGCGTGCGTCGAGGCCTTCCAGGTGGCTTTCTTTTAAGCGCTTAACCCGTGGCCCTGAAATTTAAAACCCATAGTAGTATCGATTCTCTATCCAGTACAGCATCTTTCTGACGTAAAATGAAATAATCAGGGAAATATCTCTTTGTTGCATTTACAGATTCACTAGTATTAAAAAGGAGAGTCGTGTTCAATTTACAGTCGTAACCATTACATTCACTTACGTGTTAATACACTTGGGAAAGATATGATTCCTCTTCTTCTCTCCCTAGTTATGGGTAAATAGTAGGACAGACTGGGTTCTATAACATTGGATGGCAACTGGTCGACCGCAGAAAGAAATGAGAAAAAGAAAACCTACTGCGGAAAAAAATATCTGCCTCTTCAGTCATGTATTGAAAGATACATGATCGCCTAAGCGTGTATCATGCATAGCACATAACTGACCGTGTAAAAAAAAAAAACCCAAAACGTTTCAAATGCAAACTTACGCTGTTACCGGTTCAAGCCATGATGGTAACTGATGGTATCTGAAAAAATGGTAATACATTAGCTTAACAGAGATATCATTGTCACTTTTTTTTACTAAAACTACACAGTTGGGAGTTTCAAATATGGGAGATATTTCTGATATTTTCTGGTCATAAATTTGAACCTAGTAGAATGGGGGGGGGCAACTACTGATGATGTAATCCTAGTTTGTAGCAGGGCAGAGGAGGACCTAAGAAGAACAGGCCTAACAAGAGGACCTAATAAATTCTAGTTTGTCGCAGAGCAGAGGAGCACCTAATAAGAACATATCTGTAACGACGTCGAATAGGTAGGCGAGATGTGCTTGTTCAATATTGTGCATCTGCCTACATCCGAACGTATACAGTATGCAGCAAGGTGCATGACTGCAGTTTTCGTTTTTAACGACAGAAAAACAGAAATCGATGAATGAAATCAGCGAATGAGATAGAAGAAACTCGATGAACGAGAGAATAAAAAAAATTCTTTCAAAGGAACAAGAAAATAACAAAACAAAACAAAAAAAAAACAAAAAAAAACGATTGTCTCGTATTTTTGTTTTGTTCAAGCAAACACGAAAGTCGATATTTTCAAGGTTTCAAATCACTTTTTTTTTTTAATTTTCTCGTTAAATTTTTTCTTTCACACTTCCTATTTCGTTTTTGTCTAGCAAATCTTAATTTTATAACTTAACAGCTTCTTTTTTTCTTTCCGACTGTAACTTTTATTCATTCGTTACTTTATAAAATGATCTTGCTTTTCATTTTCTTTCTTTCTTTCTTTTTCTTTTATTTCACCTCTTTTATTCCTTCGTCAATTTATAAAATCATTTTGCTTTCCATTTTCTTATTTTCTTTGTTTGTTTGTTTGTTTGTTTCTTTCTTTCTTTCTTTCTTTCTTTTGTTTCTTTCTTTCTTTGTTTCAGCCTGTCTTCTATATTCATTCGTCAATTTATAAAATTGTTTTCTCCCTTTCTCTATTTCTTTCTTTCTATTCTTTTCTTTTTTCTTTCTTTCTTTTTTCTTTCTTTCAGTTCATCACCCTTTTTCATTCGTTAATTTATAAAATTCTTTTCTCTCCTTCCTTATTTCTTGCTTTCTATTCTTTTTCTTTTTTCAGCCTGTTTCTTTTATTCATTCGTTAATTTATGACATTGTTTTACCTCTTTCTTTCTTTCTTTCTTTCAGTTCATCTCCTTTATTCCTTCGTCAATTTATAAAATCATTTTCTTTCTTTCTGTATTTCTTGCTTTCCATTTTCTTTCTTTCTTTCTTTCTTCTTTTCTTTCTCCCTTATTCATTGGTTAATTTATAAAATTGTTATATTTTTCTTTTTCTTTCTTTCTTTCTTTATTTCGTCTATTGAATCTTCCTTTTTTATTTCATTCATTTCTTCTTTCATTCATTTATTAATTCGTTCATTTCTTATTCAAGCAGTTCTTATTCATTATTTTTCAGTCATGTATTCACTTACTTTTCATTCTTTATTTCTCTTTCACTTAAACACATGACCCAGATCTCCCATCTACGCCGGCAATATACCTTCGCCTGCTTCTACTTCCAACACCTCCTCATCCCACTCCTCCTCCGCACATCTTCTTCCCTCAGCGCACCCCACACTGCTTTGCTGCCGCATTTCTCTTTCTCACATGATAAATAGAAAGTATTTGCCGGCGACATTTCGTTTTCATCGTTCACGAGGAATTTATGCCCTTTAAGGCCAGACCCGGGCATTTGTCCTCATACCTGTCAGGGAAATGGCTGAGAAAGAAAGAAAGAAATAAAGAAAGAAAGAAAGAAAGAAGGGAAAAAGAAAGTGGAAAGAAAAATGGTGACTTGTCTAGGAAGAGGAAATAAAAAAATGTACGAGGACGAATAAGAAAGAGACAGGCAAAGCAAAAGAGCTTTAGAAAGAATGATAAGGGGAGAGAGTGTAAGCAGAAGAAAAATCATCAAGAAAGAAAGGAGCGAAGAAAAGAGTGTTGTTAAGATGAAGGAGTGGGTAAGAGAAACAGGAAAGAGATAGTGAGATGAATGGAAAAAATTATATAATGAAGAAAAAGAACAATCTTCCTTTTTATTTCATTCAGTCATTTCTCTCTTTCAAGAAACTGAGAAGAAAAAAAAGTGTACCAGAAGTAAAAAAAAGAAGACAGAGAGAGAGAGAGAGAGAGAGAGAGAGAGAGACAGACAGACAGACAGACAGACAGACAGACAGACATGTAGGAAGAAAGAAGACTGAATAGAAAGAAGAGTAAAAAGAATAAACGCGAAAGGGAAATCATCTTAGAAAGAAAAAAAGATAGACATAAACCAGAGTCAGCGAATTTACAAAGAAAGAATAATTGTTTAAAACGAGAGATTGACAGAGAAATAGACAGAGAGAAGAATTACCCGAAGAAAAGAGAGAAAATATTCGGGCAAGTAAGAAAAATGAGACTATATAAAATGTAAAAGAGAGACAATGATAAACCGAGAAAAAGAATGATTGGGACTCAGGAAGGAAGGAAGAATAAACATGACAAGGAAAAGAAAAAAAAAAAAAAAGAATTGGAGAAAGAAAGAATATTTGCAGAGTAAAGAAATAATTATAAAATAGAAAGAGATGGAAGCAGACGGGAAATAGACAATATGAAGAAAAAAAAAGTCATGGTTGTGACAGGGGCGTTGGTTCTGGGGAAGTCTTTGACGAGAAAATTCTACTTTATGGTCGCTTGCCAAACTTTGTCACTTTGGAAATGGTCGTAAACATCAGGCGTCGGCGGTTGTACATACCGTTCCTGCCGTCCTCCACACTTTCTTGCCTCTGCCTCTTTGTATGATGACGTTAGTTTGGTTTTTGGCGAAGTGGGCCCAGAGGATGAGGGTTTGGGCAGGAAAGACAAAAGTGATAAAGACAAAGAAAACTAAAGAAGAATAAGAAAAATGAAAATAAAATCTGTGATTCTTCTCAAATTGATAAAACGAAAAGTAATGTTAGCCTCGAAGACTAACAAGATTCGTCTAATAAAAGCAAAACACTCTTTTCTGGTAAGTTAAAAAAAGAGTTTGGTGCCCTAATTGAATTTATCTAAGTAGATAATTGCAGACCAAATATTGGTTTTCCAGTTTCTAAAATAGTGTACAGTTTTATTAATTAAACATTTAGTGTCAGGACAAAGTTGCAAAATTTTGACGAGAGTCAGTATATATTAATAAGCTATAAATGCAATTTTAACGCGATATGGAAAAATATATTGTATTTTTTTATGGATGGAGAAACTTGAAGCGAGAGAAATGTCGTTCTATAGAAAGATGCCGAGAGTATCATGGACCGAACATATGAGCAACGACGAGGTTTTAGCGAAAATGGATACAAAAAGAAAACTTATAATTAACATCAGAAAGAGGCATTTGAAATTTCTGAGACACGTAATGAGGTAGGAGGGCTTGGAAAATGTAATACTCACAGGACAAATTGGGTGAAACACGGACAGAGGAAAGTAGTGCATAACATTCTTAGAGCCTGAGTAAATGGATGGTATATCAGGGTTTTGGAGAAATAACAAAGCAAAACTTATTAAAGGCAACAAAAAACAGGAAGATGTGGAGGGCCATGATCGCCTACGTCCTGAAGAAACGCGGCACATAAATGAAGAAGTGTTTGGTTCCAACATTTTCCAAGGCTATTAGTACGTAAGTGAATATAACGAACCGAAACGAAATAGGAACTCGGCTTTCCAAGCCATTATCCATTACACACCTCGCATATCCAAACTCACAACACATGGTATTCTCAAGCAGTTACCTATCAAGGTACTAACCAGACTCACGGTTGCTTAACTTTGGTGATCGTATGGGAATCGATGTTTCAACGTGATATGACCGTAAGCCATATTGTATTTTAGTTTGTTCCACGCATATTATCAATAAAATGAAATCATCAAAATTAATGCTTCTGTGGTATTAAAATATGTCTCAAATTATGTCCAGCCGATGGACATTAAAGGGGTCACCTTTACACAATGTGCGCTAAAGCATGTGATCTCTTAAGATATAACGAGTTTAAAATACGTTTTCTTATAATGATGAAATGAAAAAATATTAAAAATGGAGTAAAAAAATATAGATAGAAATTAATAAATGTACTTGCGAAAACTTTGAATGTTTTGATTGTTAGCATGATTTAGATCTCATGTGAAAAAGATGGCTCGTCAGTAGAAAGCCAAGCCCAGCGTTCATTCATTGCTTCTTCTTTATGTAGCGTATCCCCCATGACGTAGGCGATAGTGGCTCTCCACAAGTCCCTATTCCTTGCAGCTCTCTAAAGCCTGTTTTGTCATCTATTTAGTCAAGCTCACTAAATATGTCATCAGTTGTTTTCCTCTGCCCCCCTTACACTCTTTCTCTCTCTGTCACGCGATTATCAGATTTTCAAGGCATTCCTTTCTCATTATACGCCCCAGAAACCTCAACTGTCTTTTCTCTTATGTTAAGTATTAATTTTGTTTCCATTTTCTCTGAAGGTTCGTCGTTGTTCCCATGTTCGGTCCATGGTATCCTCATCATACTTCTGTAGAAACACATTTCTGTGGCTTCACATTTCCTTGTCATTTTTTAGAAGATCGTCCAGCGCACTGTGTCGTACAGAAGGACAGATATTACGTGGAAATTTAGTACTAGTTTCCTTGCTTCTAACGATAGATGTTCCGTTTTTTACTACGCTGCTTTGTTTTTGAAATGCTTCGTTAGCTATCTCAATACGTCTTCGGATTTCAGTGTCACAGTTTTCCGCCATCTTTTAAAAAACATCCCAGACATTTAAGTTTCCACACTTGTTTATTTTGTTTATTTTATTTTGAAATACGCACTTGGGCCTCATTCTTTTGCTAACAACCATGTAATCTGTTATCTTGCAGCTGATGTTTAATCCTTTCTTCTTGCCTTTCCTCACTACCTTTCTTTCTGCGTCTGCTATCATCACTGTGTCTTCTGCATAGCTTATGTTGTGAATATTGTGGCCGCGTCTATCACGGATTTATTCGTTGGATTCTTATTTGAAATTTTCAATGTACATTTTTCATACTATGTGGTTAATATTGACCACGTATCTAAATGCTTTGACAAGTAGCAATATTAAGCTATCATCATTTAGCTTCATGCCTATTGTTATTGTTGTGGCCTTGTTAGGGCCAGAAATAAAGACACAAGAGAGGAATTGAGTTAAATAAATATATTAACAGAAACAGTAATATAAATATATACAAACGAGAGAGTTACAGCAAGAATGTTCGGTCCGACTGTCAGAGTTGACTGCTGGAAACGTCCCTCTCCAAAAGGCAGTACCTGCTCCTATTTATAGCTGGGAGAGTTCATGTGTACGTTGGTACATTACCATAACAGATATATACGAATAAAATGTCGCTGCCAACACTGTAGTTCGAACATAGATCGCCAGGAGAGCAAACACAGGCGATCCCATTTTGAATTAAAAAAATCATTTGACCGTAAAGAAAACACATCAGTGGGAATTAGCGAGGCATTTAATTAACCACTTTTTCTATTCTATCCTTTATTACTATACAGATAAATCTTTCTACTCTATCCTCTGTTGCTATACAAATCGCTATCCTCTATATTATTCACTATACTATTTCTCTATTCGGATCATTATACGGATTACTATTCGACCAAGTATTATCGGGCAAATACAATTAGTTCGCGTACTATTTGAAGGCGTCTGACACCAGCATTGTTCAACGGCGTTACTATAGTTGTATCTGCGATTACAAAATCTCTATTACAGCGAGCACTATGAAAGTGACAACGAGTATTCATTGGCTTGCAAATGTGGCAACGAGTATTCCTTGCCATCACAAAACCTATTCACATACAAAAATATATATATATATATATATATATATATATATATATATATATATATATATATATATATATGTATATCGAATGTAATGAGAACGAAAAAATAAATTTAAACGTTCACACCATTAATTTAAAAAAACGGGTCAATACCAAGGATTGACACCAGTCGAGATGCAGCTGCATCGAAACAAGAATGCATCTTTGTAGTGAGTAATTTGCTTTTCTCCGTATGTAAAAATTATATATATATATATATATATATATAGAGAGAGAGAGAGAGAGAGAGAGAGAGAGATTGCGTATGTTAACAAGCTAGCTGGTTTTGTGTGTATGTTTCTGGTGAAGGTATGTGTTCAATATGTAAACAAAGAAGACAGAAAAGCATACAAAATCTTGAGTTTCTGCTACAGACGTTTATTCCTTTTACGCTGACTGTATCGATGCAAAGGTTAAATGCCTCTTGAGTATGTCCTTTTTCATATTTGGTTCAGAATTTATTCAGGGTATGAACAGGTAAAGATGGTCGATCTCAAGTCAGCCTCGCGCTGAGTTGGAGTGACCGAACCTCTACCTCATGAGTAAGGCTGGTAAAACACGCTCGAAAGATGTCCTTTGAAAGAGACCGATTCTTTTCTTTTTTCAGAAGTGTTATCATAAAATCGCACATGTGATCAGAAACCTTTTCCGATTTCTTAACAACTTGCATCAATGAAAAATGAATTAATTTATTTTTTATTCTTTTTATTTCATTTCGTTTTCCCACAATATCGTCGGCTTTATCTCGTATCCCAAAAAATTATTTCTTCTTTGCTGCTTGATTCCATTCCCGTTTGGCTTTTCAAGAATTAGTTGGAGGTTAAAGAAAATCAGAGAAGAAAAAAGTGCCGATGGCGTGAATTTGTTTAAGATGGACCCAAACTGACTGGAAACGATTTTCAGATTTCATGACTTCATCTGTGGTACATATGGATGAAAAGAAAAGAATCCACTATATATATATATATATATATATATATATATATATATATATATATATATATATATATATATAATTTAATATATAATGTATATTAAAATACATTAAATTATTTCAATATATTAAACAAATTTTGTTGAATAATACTGACAAGTTTTTACAACGTCCGACTACTGTCTGTCTATATTTCTGAGATGAGGTATTATGTACATTATCTACATTATTCGGACTATTGTCCTCATCTTTGTCGCCATATTTATCACAACGTTTCGGCCGTTGTACGCTCCGGCCTTCTTGGTTGGAATTTCGAAATGAACCCTTTATTTCGCTTACTAGGGTAGACTGTTCTAGTTCCACGTGCCATGTTTGATGGATGTTAGTTATCAGTGTTATTGTTTATCACAATGTTTCGGCCGTTGTACGCTCCGGCTTTCTTCAGGTGGTTGGAATTTCGAACTGAACCCTTTATTTCGCTCACTGGGGTAGACTGTTCTATTTCCACGTGCCTCTGTTAGATCATGTTGAGATCATAGACAAGGAACACCATTGCAAAATTCGTAAACTTAAGGAATCAGGACATATGCTAGGCCACAAAAATCTCCTGAGCCGACCAAGCATAGAAATAAATACAATATGGGAACCAGTAATAAGGAGTGCCAGAGAAAAGCAATGATAACAACAAAGTTGCAATATGAGCTCTGGTAAAAACATGTAATGATAACAGCAAAATTGCAATATGAGTACTGGTAAAAATGGTTGCTGAAGAAATTAGGTTTATAATACCCAGAAATTCATACCCAGATATCCTCAAGGACTCATGGCACATTGGATAAAGGCGTTGGTTAGTGACAGGACCCAAAGAGTGTGAGTTCAATACCTCGTTAAGGCAGTGGAGAACTTTTACAGGGAAATTAGCAGGAGATAACTCATAACTAACATCCATCAAACATGGCACGTGGAACTAGAACAATCTATCCTAGTGAGCGAAATAAAGGGTTCGAAATTCCAACCAAGAAGGCCGAAACGTTGTGATAAATATAGCAACAAAGATGAGGACAATAGTCCAAATAATGTCCGACTAATGTGTTTCATAAAATTGTTAAAAGTTCATTTTGTTTTTGGAATCCGCATACTTTGTACTGCCTCTACAATCGTTCACCAAGTATTGCGTTTCTTTTTATGTTTATGAAACTGTGTTTGGCTAATTTCGGCTTTTTGACGCTTGATGGAATCAATTTCACGTCACTTAAACTTGACAAAATTTACAACGGCCTCACTTAATTTTGACGTGATTTTAAAACAAAATTACTTAAAACAATTCTTGCTACTAAATACACCACACACACACACACACACACACACACACATACACACACACACACATATATATATATATATATTATGATAAACGTTATTTTTTATGTGTTTGAGTTGTTATGTTATCCCTGACTTTTTAATCTTCTTAAATATTGTACTAAATAGCAACCGGCCTAGATCGGGAAATCCTTTCAGGTTAGATGCTATTACTTTTTTGTGTTTAAGAAAATAAATAACGGGATTAGCAGCTACATACCGTGTACCCACTAAAATTAACGTTTATATTGATAAGAAATAATGTCAGATAAAAGATATCCGTGTGTGTGTGTATATATATATATATATATATATATATATATATATATATATATATATATAAATATATAACGTCATCCACAGACAGACTGTTTCGCTGTTTCACAGCTCATCAGTGTGGCTAGACATCCGGTTGCTTCTAGCTAGGATCGAAACCCGACTGAATTGGTGATTCTAACCATTAAGCCGTCGGCGCACGGTAGGGATGAAAGTGGATTTTTAGCGTATTTATTTTTAGAAACACGCCCAGTGACCGACAGTGACTCAATTCGCATCTGCGAAGAGTCTCGCTATATAGCTGAAAGTTTTATAAGATCAGCGCTGATCTTATAAAACTTTCAGTTATTTGTTTGCATAAGTCTTGTTTTTATGTACATCGTCTTTGTCATGTTGTATTGATAATGTTATAATTTATGAATATGTCCTGAAGATGGTTTATTAGACCGAAACGTCCGACGTTGACATATTAACATTAAAACAGCATAATTGTATATAAGGATTTTTGTTTGTTTTTTCCGTATATATTTTCTTCATACTGTCGGATATATACTGTCATATATATATATATATATATATATATATATATATATATATATATATATATATATATATATATATATAGGTAACAAATCGGTTGTTATATAATCCAAGTGGATCATAGTAGTATAAAATATTAAAATTGATGCACAAAAAAGAGCTCAATATATTTATTATTACAGATCAATAAAATCCCAAATCACCTCATATGGGGGAAAGCCTATTTCTGCAGACGGAATGTATCGGTCAACTGTCTTTTTTATGCTTTTCACAGTTAAATTTCTATTTTTGACATGAACTCAATCCACACTGGGGTTGATAAGACAGACGACAGTTATCTTTGTCTGCCGAAATAAGCTGTTTCCCATCTGAGGTGATTTCGGATTTTATTACTCTGTAATAATAAATATATCAGTGAGCTCTTTTTGTACACACACACACACACACACACACACATATATATATATATATATATGCGTGCGTGTGTGTACAGAGATATTGAGTGAGATAGGGAGGGAGTGATAGGGGGAAAAATAGGGAGAGAAATTCTGTGAAAATTTCGCTTCAGTCATAATTCGAACAGAAGTACAAATACTTACCAGAGAGAGACAATGGTCATTTACAAACATCATTACTGAACGGAATTGATATCTTAAACGGTCAATGAATATCTTAACCGTGTAAAGTGTGACAGGCCAGGTGACTTCTTGTACGATGAGGTATAGACTGTAGACAGTGTGTGTCACAAGGTATTTGGACAGCCTCCAGCGATCAGTCCTGTTAATAAACGTTGGCGACAAGGGAGGTGACAACATCAGGTGACAACAGACGTTAGAGGCAGATCAACTGTCAATGTTGATCAAAGCCAATTGGCCATGATGAAGGTATCCGTCATACTGTTTACCAAGTATATCTGTGAATGAGTGATGCAGACTTTAAACACAGGCTACGTGATGTCTGCCCAAAATTAAAGGATTTTATATAAAACCAGCTCGGAACTGTTGCATATAATATCTCACAATGTATTATAGTTTCAATATTCTTAGGTAAATCGATAAGTTTTAAAAGACATTGGTTGCTTTGTCTCTATGCCAAGTCTTAGTAGCATCTCACTTGAAGAGATGGTGGACATACATTTAAAGTAAATATAAGATTGATGTCTTTGTCAGTAATTTGAATTCACATTGGAGACATCAAAAACATGCAGTTACAGAAAATTAGGTATCTGGGAAGATTTTTAACAGATGACGGAAAATGAGACTACAAAACCTGAAGGTGTATTGCAATAGGAAAAATGTTATATAGGAATAAAGTGTCGCTTCCGACACTTGAGTTTGAACATAGATCGCCAGTGAGCAAACGCAGGCGACCCCATTATTGAATTAATGACCATAGAGAAAATGCATATATAGAATGTAGCATGAAGTCTAAACTCTCGCTTCTCCTACTCTATTCTCTATCACTATACAGACCGCTATTCTCTACTCTATTCACTATACGATTTCTCTATTCAGATCACTATACGGGTTACTTGTCGAGTGGGTTTTATCGAGCAAGTACTATTAGCGCAAGTGTTATTCGAAGGCGTTTGGCAACAGTATTGTTCAACAGCGTTACTATAGTTGTAATCTGCGATTACAAAGCCTCTACTATGAGGAGCATTACGAAGGTAATAACGAGTATTCGTTGGCATCACTAAAGTGGCAACAAGTATTCGTTGAGTCACAAAAGAAAGTTATATTCCAAAAGGCAAAGAGGATATTACAAAGCTGAAGAAATCATTGGAAACAAATGCAAAATTCTGAACTGATATCTCATATTAATAAACGTATTGAATCAATAGCTGCATCTCCTGCAATGGAAGTTAAGTCACTGTGTTGTGTCAGAAAGTTTATCTCGTCAGAATCCATCTTTCACATTTACTAATCTACCATTCATCCGTGCATTGGATACTCTTGCCATATCTGATCTGGTGATCCTACTTGTACATCTAGAGTCACTTTTTCTTCCCTCTGTCTTTTCTATAAATATTTTCATGGGATGCCGAGCTTTTGTCCCTGATTCCCTGAATACATGAATTTAAGCGAGCAAATAGATTAGCATCTCGGTTCCATCCCTTTACCGTTGAAACAGCTAAGTACTACTTTCACTTCTACTCCAACAGTTTCTTTTCTTGCACTTACCACCAGTAGAAGTCATTTCCCTTTCCTTGCTTCTCTGATAACTACACCCTTCAAAAATTTAACGCTAGTCTGTCCTCTTGAACCCCGTTCGTTCTTTTCTCAATCCTCCCTATTCTCAGTCTTCTCTTTCACTTTCATTTTCTTAACTCCCTGCGTATTAGTGGCATTACTGCCTTGCTTGGCGGGAAACAACGATATATATATATATATATATATATATATATATATATATATATATATATATATATATATCAGTGAATAATGGTCGATTTACACATAGATGAAGCGAAGACTTGACTCAACAGAGATCTACAGGATAATGTTGAGAATACTATAAACAGAACATATAATCAACGAGGAATGTGGAAGGAGGGCTTGGAGAATTTGATACTCACAGGACACATTGAAGGCAACAGTGATAGAGAGAAAGCGTCAAGTAACCTACATAACTATCTTGTGCAAATAGATGGCAGAACAGGAAAAGAAACGACTGTATAAAAAGCATAAGAAAACAAGACAAAGTTTAGGAAGTTGTAGAGAGTCCTGTTCATTTACTTTCTGAAGGGGCATGCGACATAAGAGTTGAAACTCTTGTCTTTTACTTCTATTACATTAGAAACAAATTTTCTCCTATTTAGAAAACTTAAGAGAATGAAGTGTAACTCTATATTTACAGCAACCTACACCCAGCAGCAAAACCTCTGATTGGGAGATTGCAGCCACTTCTTAATTGCTGTTGTTCCCTGGTCCAACCCTGACCCATAGTGGTAGCACCTGTTAGGGCACCAGCTATGGGCAAATAGTGAACCTCCAAGCAAACACAAAATGCTATGAAATTATAAAAAATACCAGCAATACAGTTCTATAGCAAAAATACCAGCGATACTTTTCTATAGCAAATGTTTGTAATGCCCGCTTGTAGGAGAGACTTTGTAAATCACAGATAGAATAATAGTAACGGTCAGACGCCGCTAATTCATATATATATATATATATATATATATATATATATATATATATATATATATATATATATATGTATGTATGTATGTATGTATTCATACATGTTTCATTAAATAATATAGACAAGTGTTGTCTATTTATTTTATGTAAATTCTTTTCATAATCTCTGATAAGCTTAATAACATTATCATAAACGTAGAAAGAAAATCACAATATTGATTCATATTTTTTAATCCAATCTAAGCTTTCGGCTTACATCAGCCATTATCAAAGATGACAATTACAGTACAATATATGAAGCAATACACGGACAATACTGTGATGATAGTCTGTTTCTGTTTACATGGATGATTTCCAAGCAACGATAAACACGTGCATATAAGACGCTGGAAGCGAAAATCGCACCGCAGCTCATGACGACACACATTACCACGAGAGAGTGAATTCGAGAAGTATTAAGTATGGGAAGCCGTTGGTATAAAGTAGTGGCTTATGTTACCAATTATAGACATTTAAGAATATTTGTCGAGATTTCATAGTTTATTTATGAGAGACTTTGTAAATCACATATACAATAATAGTAACGTCTTCGAACAAAACTCATACAGACGCCGCTAATTCACACACACACACACACACACACACACACACACACACACACACACACACATATATATATATATATATATATATATATATATATATATATATCTTTCCTTTCCCCGTTACGTGATCTAATTATTGAGGGGTCTTCAAACCCATGTGACGGCAGCAACACCTTATTCCTATATGGCGCAAAAATACCAGCAATACATTTCTATAACAAAAATACCAGTAACATATTTTTATAGCAAAAGTATCAGCAATAAATTTTATCTCTAGTTGATGCTATAAAATTGTGTTCTAATTATTTAGATTTCGGCAATGCATAACCAATAGAATTTTATATGTCGCTAAACAAAATCAACCAAACCAACCTGATTTATATTTATTAAACTCTGTGCAGTACAAAGCAAAAGTATAAAAATCATTTTGCTACTATTGTGCTTATTAAGTTAAAACGTATTTACTGCATATAAAATGCATAAGTGACTTATGAACATTTCTTACATCTTTTTGTAGATTGCTCGTTGCTTTGTTTCACTTCCATTCAATAAGTGCTAAATTCTCTAGGCATTCTTACATTTTTATGTCTCCCCCAAAATTCAGCTCTCTTTTCTGAATACAGAGAATTAAAAAGAAACAATTAAAATTTCTAGGGCATATAATGAGGAAGAAGGCTTGCAAAATATGAAACTCACATGTCAAATCGAAGGCAAGAGAAACAGAAAAAAAAAACAGCGCATATGCTACGTGTGTTAATGGTTGGCAGAACAGAGGTTAAGAGATATATCAAAAAGACAAAATTTTCGAAAGGCTACAAAATACAGGAAGTTGTGGAAAGCTATGATCGTCCACATCCTGAAGGGACTGTGACATAGATGAAGAAGTATTCGTTCCTATTTTTTTACCTTAAGCCTTTCTCGTTACTCAGATGTTCTACTAATGGCATTCTCAGCATTCCACACTAGAACATTATTCCTTCAAATCTATTTTCCTCAATGAGGAGATTCTCCAACATTCAAGGCAAAAATTTCTAACGAGATTTTCTATGTCTTAATACTTTGTTCAGATTTTGGGAAACAGATTTCATTATGTCTGTACACCTTCGGATTTCAGTGTCACATATTCCCTCCTCTGCTATTAGCGATCCTAAAATGGGGACTGAATTTTAGTTTTTGCTTTGAAACAACTTACAGGAATAAAAAAAAAATTCTTGCATAAATGGTTCAGTAGAAAAAGAACTGGCGCTTAATTGCCATTTGATTACCCTTTGAATGTAAAAGAATTCGTGTGACGTAAAAGAAAAACGCAAAAATAAAACCCCATCCTAAAATGATGATTTTCAAATCACTTAAAAAGAACTTTTATCACAAACGAATTTAATTAGCAATGGATGCGTAGACCATTTAAGTAAAATATTTTTTTCTTTCTTTTCTTCTTTATTGTGTTCATATTTTATTTTTCCCTGGTTACTGTTAAAAAATCATTTCTTGTGTTCTTTTTGTCTTGTTTTGTTTTCCCTCATTTTAGTTCCTCAGACTTTTTTTTTATATTTGTAAACATATATTTTCTATCGTTATTTTCGTCACTTAGTTTCATTTTCTAATTTCATTTTAAATCGCGCCTGATAATCAATTAGTTAAGCAATGTTAAGGAGAAAACTAGCATCTGATAAACGCTCAAATATTGATTATAACAAACAATGAGATAGCGAAAGCCTAGTAAGCTATTCTATAATGTAAAAC
This sequence comes from Acanthosepion pharaonis, assembly GCA_903632075.3. Lineage (NCBI taxonomy): Eukaryota > Metazoa > Mollusca > Cephalopoda > Sepiida > Sepiidae > Acanthosepion > Acanthosepion pharaonis. The sequence goes on from CAHIKZ030003813.1 coordinate 2,410,603, forward strand.
AGGGTTTATATATATATATATATATATATATATATATATATATATAAAGACTATATTTCTTTATATATATATATATATATATATATATATATATATATATAAAGAAATATAGTCTTGAGGTGTGCTATATTTAAGGGATAAAAGTGCTCAATATCAGAGATAGGCGTGTGTAAATATAAAAGTGAACATAGAAGTCAACACTAAGAGCGACAGTCTAATTCATGTTATATGCAATCGTCAGGCCACGTGTCCTGACGATTGCATATAACAGAAAACAGACTGTCGCCTCTAAGATTTGACTTCTATGTTCACTTTTATATATATATATATATATATATATATATATATATATATATATATATATATATATTACACAGGAAGCGTATTTTTAACATTTTTGAATTTCATGTAACTACACAAAATTTCGCTTCTGTTTATCATCATTTGCCTTTATAAAGCCAAATTTCGAAACGCGTCGACAAGGACTAAGTTCTATTTTCCGATTGTCTATTTTATTCAATTTGTCTTCTCATCAGATTTATTCTGAGCATTTTAACAAACACAAATACACACGCGCGCGTGTACACACACAAATACGGTAATACATAGCCCATGCACTGGATTCAGTTTATTCACTTTCATTGATTCTGTCACACATTGAGAAGGTCTGTATAAACACAATTATTTTCGTGTAACCCATCTGAAATAGAAAATTATATTATGTAGGGGTGACCAGACTTTCTGACCACCCTTTATATGCATATATATATATATATATATATATATATATATATATATATATATATATATATATATATGTGTATGTATGTGTGTGTGTAAAAATCAAATTACCGAGTTAATCATCTCACTATAAGAGAAGCTATGTATACTAAATTTCTTTCTCCTGCTATCAATCTCACCTTATTTAACAGTGGGAATGGTGTATTAAATGTTTTTAAAAAACGGAAATTTGCTCAAGTTATACTCGGAATAAACATACCTATACAAAACAAAACAAAAATAAAAGAATAGACGGTTAAAACATAAAGAAAAATTAACAACTTATAAAGAAACCACCTTGAAAATGGCTAAACAATTGTCCGAAAGCGCTTGGGACAATCGACATTATGGACATTTTTGTAATCCCTTACTCCCACCAAATGGAATAACGTAAGAACGCTGGAAAAAAAAAAAACTAAACAAAAAATTAATTAAATTTTACTTGTTTGCCATATTTAAATATTGGTGTTGTTATGTTGTTACCATAACGTTTCGACCGGTTGGTCCACTGTCCATCATCAGGTTTATATAGATCAGGCTTATTTAGAGGTAATTCTGAATTGAACCCTTTACTTAATCTACGGGCGTAGATTGTTTTCGTTCCACCACCTATGTCTTGGAATATCTTGTCTAGTTCTTATTTTTAGTACTTCTCAGTTATTGCTTGCTCTATTTCTACTGAGTCCACTTACACACTGTCTGGCACAGGGATTGAACTCACAGTTACCATGTCATCCTGACAGGGCACGTAAAAGAAGAACATTATCTAAAAACAAAAGAAAATTCAAACATTCATTGTTTTGCGACTACCTTTATCATCTGGAATCTTAAATATGTCATTCTTTATTTTCTCTGTTTTCTGATTATTTTCAGTTTCATTTACGTTTTCATTCCCTCCTTCTTTCTCTATTTTTTACTTTCCTTCCTTCTTCCATTCTTGCACTGTCCTTAATTTTCTTTTTCTTTCTCTCTTACTTTCTTTATTTCTTTCTTTCAATTTCTTTCTTTCCATTTAATTTCATTCAATCATTTTTTCTTTCTTGCTTACTTTTCATTTCTTTCTTTCGTTGTTTCTTTGTTTCTTTGTTTTATATTGCTTTCCATTTTTCATTTATTCGTTCTTTCTTTCCTTTTTCCTTTCTTTCTTTCTGGCTTTCTGTTTTGTTTGCTTGTTTCTTTCTTTCTGGCTTGCTGTTTTTTCTGTTTTCAGACTTGCTTTATTTTTTATTTCGTTGTTAATTTCGGTTTTTATTTTGTTGTTTTTTTGTTTCTTGCTTCCTTTCTATTTTTTTTTTCTAATTTCCTTTGTGTTTCTTTATTTTTCTTGCTTTCTTTTTTTATTTGTTTCTTGCCTGCTTTGCATTTTCATTCATTCATTCATTCATTTCATTTTTTCTTTGTTATTTTTTTCTATTTTCTTTCTTGCTTTTCATGATTTTTATTTAATTTTCTTTCTTTGTTGCTTTCATTTTTTCTTTCTTCCGTGCTTGTTTTCCATTTTCATTCATTCATTATTTCCTTGCTTTAATTTTTCTTTCTTTCTTTCTTTCTTTCTTTCTTTATTTCTTTCTTTCTTTCTTTCTTGTACGATTTACTTGACTATATAAATAAACTTTCTAATATTAATTTATTTCTTTGTATTCTTTCATTTCCCTTTAGTCTCTTGTTTCTACTCATCTTTTTTAATGGAAGAAAGAGCAATCAAAACCCCCACATTAACAGCAAGAAAATCATGCAAATATATCCCCCTTTCATTATCGCAAACAAAATAAACAATCAATCACGGCGCAAAACAACTTAGAGAAAAATAATGCAAATACAAATCAAAACAAAATGTCTAGACATAAGCCAATCTTCTTTCAAAATTGCACAAACGCCAATCAATTATCCTAAAATTTATCAACTCCAATGAACCGGAAGTTTAAGAAGAAAAGCGCAGCGATATGCGCCTCCACACTTACACATATTGCTGTATGCATGATGCAATATCAGCTTCTCTGAAATCTTAATTACAACATCTGACAACTTCTTTACAAAGCTCTGTTTGAAAGACGTTACTTTGTCTCATACGAAAACGAAAACATTGAATTGACGATCAACCGTTTTCTAGCATCATAGTTTTGGCTTGCGATTTGAAGAAATCGCAAGAGAAAGTATATGACTATTGAAGACAACTGGGTGACAAACGTAGTAAGATAGACAACATCACTAAGTATAAATCTGTATACAGAGTATCATTTTTTTAAGTACTTTTAAAATAAACTAAGAGTACTGAACTGTCATGTAATATCGGTTCACCTAATAGTGATAGTTAAAAATTATCATAAAAATAAACTTGTTTCAATACAAGGATGATGAGAATGGCAGTGACTAAAAATGTGAGAAGCGACAAACGCTCAAATATTAATTATAACAAACAATGAGATAGCGAAAGCCTAGAAAGCCTAATGTAAAAAGCTATTATATATATATAAAACAGGGTATATATATATATATATATATATATAATAAATATAGTCTTGAGGTGTGCTATATTTATGGGATAAAAGTGCTCAATATCAGAGATAGAGCGTGTGTCAATATAAAAAGTTAACATAAGTCAACATTTTAGAGGCGACAGTCTGATTCATGCTATATGCAATCGTCAGGCCACGTGTTCTGACGATTGCATATAGCAGAAAACAGACTGTCGCCTCTAAGTGTTGACTTCTATGTTCACTTTTTATATATATATATATATATATATATATATATATATATATATATATATATATATATATATATATATATATATATATATATTACACTGGAGCGAATTTTTAACATTTTTTGAATTTCATGTAACTACACAAAATTTCCTTCTGTTTATCATCATTTGCCTTTACGAAACGCGTCGACAATGACTAAGTTCTATTTTCCGATTATCTATTTTATTCAATTTGTCTTCTCTAAGATTTATTCTGAGCATTTTAACAAACACAAACACACACTCGTCGTGCACACACACAAAACGGTAATACATAGCACATGCACTGGATTCAGTTTATTATATATATATATATATATATATATATATATATATATATATATATATATATATTTATATATATATATGTATGTGTGTTTTGTGTAAAAATCAAATTACTGAGTTAATCATCTCACTATAAGAGAAGCCATGTATACTAAATTTCTTTCTCCTGCTATCAACCTCATCTTATTTAACAGTGGGAATGGTGTATTAAATGTTTTTAAAAAACGGAAATTTGCTCAAGTTATACTCGGAATAAACACTCCTATACAAAACAAAACAAAAACATAGAGAACATGGAAGCAAAAAGAATACGTATACATAAACCTAAGAAATAAACAGTTTAAATATCTAGGGCACATATGAGGAAAGCGGTCTTAGAAAATTTGAAACTCACATGACAGATTGAAGGCAAGAGGGACAGATGAAAACAATTCATGACCTACCTAACAACCTTGTATAAATAGATGGCAGAACAGGGTTTAGGAGAGATAGCAAAACGTCAACATTTACTAAGAGATACAATGGAAAGGAAATTGTGGAGAGCCATGATCACTAACGGGCTGAAGGTACATGTCAGATAGAAGAATATCAAAGAGATAAAATGTTCGAGAGCATTCAATAAACGCTGCCGTAATTCACTTATTGCAGTAAAGGGGCGAAAGATGAGTCAGCATTTGAATTGTGCTGGTTAACGGTGATGAAAAGAGAAAGGTTGGTATTTATATACGCCCTGATGCAAGATGCAATGCAGCAAAAGGCTTTCTTTGAACATAAGAAGGTAAGGCAGATTTCTACGTAGGTATTTGCATAAATTGAATAGTTGCACCAGTACATTGTCGCCGGCTTCATTTATGTCAATAGAGACATGGTAACGGGTAGAAGAAAGTGGTAAACGGTAAGTTTCTCGTCCGAAGTGGAGACAAGGAAAGAGAAAAGTCCCTGTGAAGAGAAAAGCCCGTTCCTTCCTTTCTTTCTTTCTTTCTTTCTTTCTTTCTTTCTTTCTTTCTTGTCCTATTCCTATCTGTGTACTCATTTTATGGTACAGTTTTCTAATTGGTTTATACACGCTGGTGGACAGATGCCGTGCATAGAAATTGGTAGTAAATATCTACTTGAGTCTTTTGATCTGTTTTCAAATAGAATTGATAGATAAGATTTCAGATTTAAATTTTCAAGGCGAGCACACTTCATTTAAATAATGTCGAAACTTCTGTCTAACAGTAAACCGAAGCGCGAAATAAATTAGAGAACGTATTATGCTAGATGATTTCGCTGACTTTTACTTGTAGAGTTGGTCTCTTCCTGATAATAATATAATGTGTAATGTAATAGGTAAAGTAATTCACACTGTTTATCTTCTGGGGCCAGAACGTTGCACATTCTCACGCTGAGCTAAAAATTGCTTTAGGGGCTTCTCAAGAAACAGTAGTAACTGTATACCAGGAAGGCGTGGATATAGATAAGTCAGCAACACGGTAAAATTGTGGCCACTTGAGGAGGCTCAAGAACATAACCGACAAGCAGCGATTGATAATGATGTTAATCACCAAAAGAAAAGAAACATTACATCAAATTAAAATCGTCATTCAAAGATGCCCTCTCTCAGCCGAGCAGGCTATAATGCTTACACGACATTCCGTGTTGACATCGACTAACAAAAATACTATTATTAACAACTTGACAGCAGGCTCTGTGACTCAAATAGGTCAGACAGCATTGCTTTTGGACCAGAAAGACTGGCAACGTATTATCTTACAGAACTACTAGATTCTATCTTGCACTTTTATAAGTTTACCATTCTTCTGAGAGAAATATTACTGCCGTGTCTAGTCTGGTTCTTCTTATATGAATCTAAAGTTTCTTGGCAGGATCCAAATATGTCAACTTCCTATTGTCGTAACGTTCCCTTCTTTTGCTATTTCTATAAATAATTCCATGTTAATTGTTCTGATGAGATTTCCTCGTTGGTATCTTGACTTCACGAATTTAACCACAGTACTAGTTTCGTAGCTACGTCTCATCATCTTACTGTTGGGACTGCTAGATTTAAAGCAAAGTTCTATGTTAAAAGCTTTCTCTCTCGCACGTCTCACTTGTGGAATTATCTTTCGGTCTCTTGCTCTCCTGCCAGCTACGATCTTCGAACATTTAAACGAAACGTCAATGGTCACTTTCTGTCTCTTTAAATTCTGTTCTTGTATTGCCATCTCTTCTTAATGATTTTTTTCTCAGATTATTTCACATTGGGCACCACCTTGTGTCTTTGTAGAAAAATCGCATTGATGAATTAATAAAACGAAATGATTAAAAATAAAGAAAATAAAGATGCGTCTTATATCCAGCTCTTTCAAGTGGAGGGTATGAGAAGGAGAACACATCTAGTTATATGAAAGATACACGGGTGGTGATGTGGAAGAGAACACACCTGGTCATACAGAGAATACACGTGGCTGTGTGTAGGAGAACATATGTGGCAATGGATTTAGAGTGTCATCAGGAAAAATTTGTGAGTCTCCATAATTGTTAGTGGGGGTATTTTGGATTGTTTATCTTAGCAAGAAGCAGGAGTGAAGCTCGAATCTGTGTTGATATTTGTAACACAGATTCTGCTGCGGACGATTTGTAACCGTTTTTTGCCAGATTTATACACTATTAAGCATATATGAGCTATGCATTATAGCTCATATATGCATGGTTAAACTTTTTACAACTACAATGAAACACAATTCAGCGATAGAAATCTCCGAAATATGAGTGAATATATATGATTATGCTACGACTCCAGCATCAAGTAGAATTCATGATAGGTTCCGTAGTGACAGTTATTCAGGCGAAGGGAGGAGCTATGGCTTATTGGGTATGTATTTCAGTTTCTTGGTTGTGTAATTCATATTTGTGTGCAGGTGATAGTTGCAATAGCATGTGCTTTAGGTCTGTATAGGTTTACGTTGCGTCTCATATGTCATACTTAAATTTCCTTATTTTTAGAATGTTATTAACAGATTCAGGGAAATAATTGTACTGTTAATGTCCAATATATTTTACACTCACACACACATAAATATATATATATATATATATATATATATATATATATATATATATATATATTATAAATTAATTGATTTAAAATATGTTTTTTCCGCTACACAGTTCTAACCATGTTTCAAAAATAGAAGCTAAACGCCCTGAATTTAATTTTGCAATTAAATTAAAAGCATTAGTTCCATTTCATCTTCTTACTATTCTTTATATATATATATATATATATATATATATATATATATATATATATATATATCATAGTGCAAATTAATTGAAACAGCCGCTTTAGTTTCCTTTCTTTCACCATAGGTTAGTTTTAGATCCATCGGGGTGACAGGGCGTAATCGAGTTCTATTTTTATTCCTCAAATTAGGTCATTTGCAGTGGTGTGCATTAATATGAATCTATTTTTGGTGGCGTTTGATCAAATTTGTTTAGCCTTGAAAACTATTGCGTGATCCGTGATTGCATCCGATTTTTATCACGTCCAGACACTATTGTTCCGACAGTCGATTAGTTGTCTTACAGTCATTGTCTGCGACGGACATTAGTCCAAGGAAGCGTACGAAAGTTTGTAACGATGCATGAGCATGCTGGCACATCCAAGTACTTGACTGGCACGGAAACTCTCCTGACTTATATCCAGATGAGAATCTGTGGTCAGTCTGCAAGGTATGGCTTCGTGGAATTGTCATGACGAACATGATGGTTTGAACAATAACAAAAAGAATGCTTGTGCATTTTGCTAGCATTTTTGCTCCTCATTCTAATAAAAGCATTAAAAATTGTCAATATATTACACTAGCCTTATCGAATAAGTTAGTATAATTTATTTAATCTAGATCTGTATTTTAGTTTTTCAAATTTTAAAATGACACTACTGACAATAAAAAAAAACCCATAATATTTGTAATACAAAGAGAAACGATATTATTAACAATTGCAATGCCCATGGGCACGTGACAAAAAATGCCCGTAAAACTAGCGCTGATAATCATAAGATATGAAAGAAGAATACATAGTAAGTAGAGCATAACAAAATTTTGCTGATGGGAAAAAAAGATGAAGCAAAAGAGGAATTCTATGAGTAACTAATTTTTTGTTTTTACCTTTTTTTACCACACACACAACACAAACACACACACACACACACACACACACACACACACACACACACATATATATATATATATATATATGTATACATAAATACTATCGCTCGAGCGTTAAAAATTAGACGAAATCTTTCTATAAATTCTATAACCCACTAATTTTTTTTTACCAGAAAATAACGTTTGATTAGAAATAATAACCCCTGAGCATTGAAAATTAGACGAAAAGCCTTTATAAATAAACTCATAACCAGTATTTGTGAATGAACCAAGCATTCAAATAATAATCAGCAAGAAAATCGATTAAACAATAAAATTGCAATACAACTGCTGCAATATTCAATTAAAAGACACTTGCACAAGACTTATAAAATGGGTGATATTTGGGTTCAGCACATTGGTCGACACCTACCAGAGATCTTGCTTAAGGTATTACTATAGGTTTTGAATTGAGAGTTGTTCTTCTCCTAGACTGGTTGTCAACCACGGCCTAGTTTGTTTTGATATTTAACCTATTGCGGACAGAGAGAAGAAATGGCTTCATACATTTCCCAATGGCATTTGCGCGTAAGGGAATGTAATTTAATCAACTGGTGTTCAGACTCTACAAATTCTCAGTTCGAGTTGCTATCTATTTATACTACTCGTATATTCATTTACACCAGCAATTTTCAAACATTTTTTACTGCAACCCACAGCAAGATCAACATTTTGTATTGCGACATATTATACAAACTTGTAATGAATCAAAGACAAACTCTGTTTACTACGTTCATTTATTGTAACCTTATGATCCGCACATATTGGAATTGCAAAAACAAATTTAAAGGAAATTCCGACACAAAAAATGTCATTTAATGAGATGCGTGTGCTTGTTTGTTTATAAGCAGCTGATTCCAACTGGCAACACAGGTAGATAATGCTAAATGCATATCAGGTGCATTGTTGAGTCTGTTTCTTTTCTTAAATTGAGTTAATGTGGAAATTCTCAGTTCACTCAAGTAAGTATTGTAAAAGGCAATGAGAATAAAATGGCGTTTTTACTAAGTAATGGAAATTCTACTTTGTTCTTAACCCAAAACAAGATACATAAAAGTATATATATATATATATATATATATATATATATATATATATATAACCCAAAAACAAGATATATATATATATATATATATATATATATATATATATATAAAGTACTGTGTGTGTGTGTGTGTTTGTACGTGTGTGTGTGTGTGTCCAAGCAACTCCACCGCTCACACTAGTCAGATTTCAATGATTCATAGCCCATTAAGAAGACCTAAAAAGGTTAGGCGCAGGGAACGTTTTCGTTGAGCTCAGATTCAGGTTTGCCAGATTATGCGACGATAAAAATACATATTAATACATTATACTAGCAATTATCGTTGGTTTCATTGTTCAAAGCAAGTAACTTTTATTTTGTATCCAAAATTGCGGTGTACATTTTATTATAAACTAGCTTAAAAGACGCCATATAGGGCAGCATTTAAGCTAGCTTCTGTGGCGGATTCTTGGTTTGCCCATCATCACAATAGCTAGGGGTGGGGGGAGTAGATGCGATAATTCAACGATTATTCTTCTGCTGCCACTTAATTAAAAGAGGATTTATTGTACGTAGATCCTTATTTTCAGTACAATTATCTTTATTTCATGGGTGACAGAATAGGAGGACAGTTTATAAGATAAAATTAATAAAGTGTAAAGATGAAAATAATAGAAATTTGAATTAGTTGTACATTCAACATTTAGAGAGTTAGAGAAACATAATGGGTAATTAAGTAAAACCTCTATTATGGAATCTACATGAATATAGATGAATCATCATATTTGATTCCAACTATGAATTTAGTCATTTATATGAATAAAAAAGCAACAGGTAACTAAGACATTTGAAACGATTTACTAGTTTCATTCTTGTGTGTTCTTTCTGAAATACAAGTGATTACACTGCAAAAACTGATCCCAAATCGATTTTATAACAACACCTTTAAACAATCAATAAATAAGATATTGCTTAAAAAAAGATTTAATCGTCCTCATACGATATTTTCCAACCACATCTTTCCAACATCCATTTCTGTCATTCATTGCTTGAATTCTTCTTTTATGAGTCCAGTTTCGCCTGTTAGTTAATCGATGAAGGTTTTTGTTGGTCAACATCTTTTGATCGTTCCTAAATAATTTGGATCTCAAAGTATAAGCCAATACACAATTTTTGATTTACTTCTCAAGTAATGTTCACTAATACGAAATCGTTTTTCAAGGATTGAGGACGTAATCTTTGGTAGGTTATCACGTAGTTCTTCATTGAAAACGTGTCCTTTTTTTCCGGCTGATATTTAGCGTTATTCACAATAGTCAAGATTATGTACAATCTAGCTTTTTGCCAGTGATTTTCTCCTACTGCTTGACCTGTCTTCCGGTATTCTACCACTGTCGTAGATTTCATTTAACATTTCTGTAATCTTGTCAATGTCGAAATCGTCTAAAGATGTCAGCATCTCTATTACAATTCCGTCTGGCCCTGCCACTTTGTTTCTGTCCAATTTAGCAAGTGCTGCTTCCACTTGGATTTTTAATATTTCTGGTCCGACGATATTTCTTTGTATTGCCGGTTGTTCTCTTTCGGCGTAGAAGAGTTCCCCGATGTATTGGTTCCATCTCTGAAGTATTTTTCTTTCTCTAATATCAAAGTTCCGTCCTTGGATTTTATGCAGCCTTTTAGTGAGCATGTCTTTTGTCCTGTTATTTCTCTTATTTTTTATGCATAAACTGTGGTACTCATTATTTCTATTTATGCACATTTATTGTTGATCCATTCTTCTTTAGCTTGGCTTCATTTGTTCTTTATTTCTTTGGGTAATTTTCTGCATTCCATTCAATGTCTTGGCATTGTTTTCTATCTCCTTTGCATCATGTCAAGAATCTCATTTGTCATCTATTCCTTTTTTTTTCTTTTCTGTTCCTTTGAGATAATTTCGTTTGCTGATATCACTAAAACTTTTCTCAATGTGTCCCACTTCAGGTTTCCATTTTGTCCCTTGCATCTTCATTTCACAGTGACCATATATTTTGCCTTCAAGTTCGGGTCGTTAATAAGACTGTTGTATTAAAATTTGGGTGCTGTGTTAGGCGTCTTCAGTATCCGTAGTTTCATTCTTAGTTTACATATAACAGTGAGGTGATCGCTTCCACGGTCTGCACTTGGATAGGTTTTGCAGTGAACAAACGCATTTTTGAATCGCTTGTTGATGGTTATGTAGTCGATTTGGTTTTCCATTTCTCCTTCTGGACTTGTCTATGTCCATAATTATCTTGGATGTTCTTGGAACCACATATTTGCCATTATCTGGTCATTCACCGTGCAACATTTGGCCCATTTCCTTCCGCGTTTGTTGCGGGTCCCGAGTTCAAATTTGCCAGCTATTTCACCATCCTTCTCCTTGCCTACTTTGGCATTCTGACCTCCTATGATAATTAAAATTTCTTGAGATTTACACAGAGCATTGTCTAGCATATAGAGAAAGAGAGTCTTTGCATATACAGTTATAACAGATATGTTGAAAGGCTTTCCTTTTAGTTTAACTACAAGAATTCTACAATAAACATATTTTAATAAGGTAGGGATTATATTAAACTGAGGTAAAACTTTTAATAGTGTAAAGCTTTAGAAACACTTTCAAGTAACAATTCAAACTATATTTTTACAACTAAGTGGTCGTTTTAAAATGAAGTTATATAATGTTTTATACAAAGAGACATTGACTGAAGTTGATGTTACCAGAAAAATAGAAGGCTTCAGTTAATCTTCACTAAGTTAAGTCGTTAAAATTTGTTTCTATTTTTAAAATGGTCTCCAAATTTTCAATGCAACATCTGCGACAGGAAAAAAAAATGTCTTCATTCTTTCAATCTGAATTTCCAGGATCTGGAGTTATCATTATTTACACTGTTCACATGCGAACTACTATTCTCATCTTTGTTGTTCTTATCACAATGTTTCGGCCTTTGTACTCTCCGGCCTTCATCAGATGTATGTCGCTCCGGATAACTTACAAGGAATTTCGAACTGAATCCTTTATTTAATCTGCGCTGCATCAGCAGCACGCATCAGCAGGCAGTTTAGGTTTAAGACTCCAATTTTCTCATACAGAATGGTCTCACTGGAAAATATTCTAGTAGATTAAAGAACTGGATCGTGAATTTGGTGATAGGGATTTTAATTTCAATTCCTTGGACAGGTGGTGGGTACTTGACCTCAGTAGAACTAAGCCGAGCAATAACTGAGTAGTACTAAAATCGGAACTAGACGATATATCCCCAAACTTGAACAATTACCCCCGTACATAAAGGGTTCAATTCTAAATTCATACATCTGATGAAGGCCGGACAGTACATCAACCGAAACATTGTGATGACAACAACTAATGTGTGAATAGTGTAAATAATGACTTCATTATTTTATATTCTTTCATATTCAGAATTTCAATAAATCAATCATCTCTCGAGGTCAATATCAACACGTTGCTCATTATCCGCCATGACAGGAATTGTGAGTCCCTGTTTTAATTTTCTGTAAATTAAATTTTTTCAACTATTTAAAAAAAATCTTACGTTAAAATCTGTTAAAATAAATTTTACGAAAATTGCGTTAACTTTGTTCGATTTCTACCGTTTAGTTTCGGGTCTTATTCGATCGGAATTTTGTCTGGGAGTTTGCGCAGCAGCAGTTGTCACGCCACGCCAAAATGGTGGTTTTGGTGCATGGCGGAACGAATCGATAGATAGTGCTGGTGAAATATCGAGTTAATTCACTTAGAATTGATTTGAGGTGATGTCTGAAATACTTGCAGAAACAACTCAGTGGTTTGAGCAGTCGACTGGAAGTAATAATGTGTAACATTCAAACAAAATCCTTCAAGATTTTCGATTTTTTTAATTCAATGAAGTCAACGAAGAGCGAGCGAGCGAGCGAGAGAGAGAGAGAGAGAGAGAGAGAGAGAGAGAGAGAGAGAGAAGAAGAAGAAGAAGAAGAAGAAGAAGAAGTCTATCCATGAGTGAATTTACTGGAGTTTATCAAAAACTAGCAAGATTACCTAGAGTTGTCTTGGTTAAAACAGCGCGAGAAAATCGGGAATCTTTTCAGTCTTCAAGATCTTGGAAGTATTGTAGCAATCTTTATCAAATGATAGCACATTTAAACGTTTCAGATTTATAGAACAAAAGGTATATTCTTATTATGCTTTTTCTAATAATATAAATTCAATATGGGTAGAATGTGTTAAATTTTAGATCCAAATTATATTGATGGACAGTTTTCTAAGAAATGAAAACGAGACTTGAGGCCACCGAAATATGTTTCTACAGAAGGATCCTGAGAATACTATGAACTGAAAATGTGAGTAACAAATAAGTTTCAAGAAAAACAGAAACAAAAAGGACACTTATGCTTAAAATTAGAAAGAGGCAGTTTAAATGTCTAGCGCAAATAACGAGGGAAGAGTGCTTGGAGAATTTGATACTCACTGGCATATTAAAAGCATGCAAGAGTGAGGTGATCAGTACATAATCTACCTAACAAGAGACGAAGGATATGTATTTGTGGAGAGCCATGGTAAATAATGACTTGAAGAAAGACGGCATTTAGAAGTATTAATATTATCTTAGATTTGTTTTTATTACATGAAACATTATCATCCATTATAAATTCCTGAACAATATATTTTTTTCAATCTTATATATAAAATTCGACAAAGTACGCCTCAGGGACCTGCTAGAACTGCTCAGCAATCTTGATATATTCGGGAAAGATATCATAATAATCAAGAACCTATACTGGCAGCAAACGGCATGCACTCGCATCGAGAATTAGCTCAGCGAATATACAAAAATAGAAAGAGCCGTAAGGCAAGGATGTGTCTTCTGACCGGACTTATTCAACCTACAGCGAGGCAATTCTGAGGGAACTGGAGATTCTACCAGGATTCATCATTGGCGGCCACAACCTTACCAACATAAGATACGCAGATGACACGGTATTGATAGCAGTGAAGGAATAGAAATTACAAAAAATCCTACAGAAGGTAACGAGGGAGAGCTAGAAAAAAAGTACTAACCATAAACTACAAGAAAGAATGCATGGTAATCAGTAAAAGGATGAGCTCAAAATGCAGGTCGGGAATACTTAAAACAAACATGTGCGGAAGTAAGTATCTGGGGAATGTTATGACAGAAGACGGTAGGTGCGATGTTGAGATCCGAATACGGATTGGGGTGGACAAAGATGCATTCCAGAAACTGAGCAGAGTACTCCGAAGTATGAGGATTTTTTATGGTGATAAAGAAAAGAGTACTAAGCTGTTACGTGATATCTGTCCTCCTATACGGCAGCGAATGTTGGACGCTATTCTCAAGGATGAAGAAAAGACTCGAGCCGGTTGTGATGTGGTTCTACAGAAGGATGCTGAGGATATCATGGTCCGAGCATGTGAGCAAGGATGAGGTCTTGGAGAGGATGCAAACAAGGAGGAAGCTTACGTTAAGTAAGAAAGAGACAGATTTCTCGGACACATGATGAGAAAGAAAGGCCTGGAGAATCTGATACTCACGGGACGAATAGAGGGAAAAAAAGAGACAGGGGAAAGCAACGCATGACATGCGTGGCGGACTTTGGCAGGTGATGGCGGAGCGGGGTCTGGGGAAGTTGACAGAAACACAAAACCTGTTCAGAGCCTCAAGGGATAAGGGGAAGTGGAGGTCCATGGTCGCCTACGTACCGAAAGGACACGTCTCATAAAAAGAAAGATATGAGTATCAAAGAATTTTGATGTTTTGTCCCTGAAAAGGTGACTTGTGATATTCCGCCGTAAATATTCTGCTAATGCTACCTACACCTTTGAATAAAAAAGACAAATACTTGTTATTGTTATTTCTCAATAAACCAGTTTCAGGCCAACTGGTGTGTAGGAAAAGAGAATACATTTCCACACGCACGCATAGCGTCGACATTCCATATTATAACATCCTGCTGCTAAATTATTCTTCAGTCATAAGTTCTATTACTTATTACTATATAATATATATTTAGTAGATACATGTATTTTTAGCAAGCAGCTGTTTTTAAGCAGTTTAATTTTCGTCTATAGGCCTGGACTTTTCACGTCATGGGTATGACGATAAACTACATCCGGTAGCAAGGCATCTCATCAGGGAGGATTTCGGAGCGTGGAACCACCTCTTAGTTGGTATTGTCGCTAGCTCACTCTGATCCGGGGTGATAACACATGTTACGTCACCCGCCAAAACTGTGATGAAAAAAACTATGAAAGTATAAAAATAATTATAGTTTAAAAATACCATCAATATATTTTCATATTAAAAACAAATGACCAGCAATACTGTTTTTGTAAAGGAAATTACTAATGCTTCCACCAAAATTAAATATCTGAATGAAATGACCCATGAGGAGTTGATATGCCGCTAAACAAACAAACTGGGCTTTTCGAGTCTTTAATAAAGTAAATATGTTCAAAACCAACAATTTCGTCAGAGCTTTCGAACATCAGCTGATTTATAGGATATAAGCATATTCGAAATTAATCACTGTGTAATAACAAAAGATAATTAATGGCTAAAAATACCTGTCATCCGTTGGTAATTGTAGACAAGGAAATGTCACCTGGTGCAATTTTTATATTACAGTGGATTCGTATTGATTTTAAAAAGCTTCTCCTATAGTAAAACGAGTTATATGAAACCTTTATCATGTAATGAAGACTCACGCTCAACAGGATATTTGGCGGTGTGCATAAATTGCCGACTGACCTACCGTATAATGCAAGATTTTTTAATATCGTTTTGAACGTGCGAATATAAAATATTTCTATGGTACTGTGCTGTTAGGAGAAAGCCCTAGGGAAGGCCTCAGCTCTCTCCTTTTAGCACAATAGTCAAGATATTGGTTTTAGGAGAAAAGATTTCGTGAATATGAGAGATGAACGAATTTAGTGATGAAAAATGAACGAACGGTGATGGAAAATGTAATGTATGATTCAATTTTATAGATGAATTAAATGACAAGATGAAAAACGTAGTCAACAATAGGCGATAAAAGAATATATATATATATATATATATATATATATATATATAGAGAGAGAGAGAGAGAGAGAGAGAAACAGAGAGAGAGAGAGATGGATGTGTGTGTGAGTGTATACATCTGATAGCATAAATATATTTCTGTGTGATAATATTTACACACTGATAATGAAGCATATTCACGCTCCTACGCTCGTATACAGACAAAGGCATACCGATTGACACGCAAACAAATGCATGCATTAATGAAGAAACTGGCCGGTAGGTAGGTAGGAATACGCACAGTGGTGCATACACATATGCACAAACACACACACAATTATATATATTTAGGCAGTATATCTTCATTCAAGAAAGTTTCATTAAATAATATAGACATATTATATCTATTTTTATAATAATCCTTATTAGCTCTCTAATTATCTTCTTGATGCTAAGTTTAAATTCACCGAGGAAGTCGCTGTATTTTTTGTTGACCCAAATAATTTCCATCGCCTCCGATATGAATCCTCAGGAGTGAATTGCGAAGACAAACTTAATATATATGTGATCATTGTGATGGTGATTTTTGTAAATACGCGTGAACGCGCTCTGTTGTAATTAGCGTTCACAATGTAATGGAAGCAAGCAGAAATTGTAAAATGCAACATGTTAAATGTTAGTAATTCAAATGCATTTTAAAATATTGCTACTATACTCGTAATACATTTTGTTCAGTGTTGGTTGGTTATTTTCTGATATAGACGGCCTCGAGAATGTGAAGTTTTTTTTTATTACTTTCATGGAGCAGTATATTGGTTTTTGCAACAAGTATTTTCCTGCATTGTTATGATGGTCAGGAATGTCTTTAAATGTTGTGCGGTAGAACTTGTATCCGACAATTGAAGAATAAGACTTTTTGATAATTTTGTCCTCTTACTTTACATCTGAGATACAATCTCCCATAGGCCATTTAAATTGATATAGGAAGTTGGTCTTTTCCAAAACTTTAGTTGATGGAGAAGAATTATTGTTATGAATAAGTTGCTTGTTTTAAATTTAATATAGTTTATAATTAGTTTTTAATTAAGTATATAGTATATATATATATATATATATATATATATATATATATATATATATATATATATATATATATATATATATATATATACGTTTTTTATATATGTGTGTGTGTCTGCGTGTATGTGTCTGCATGTGTGTCTCTGCGTGTGTATGTCTGTGGATGAGTAGTTACAACGTTCAAATCTCACCATGGGCGATTTTTCAGATATAAGATTTCTTGATTATATCGGTCTCAGAATGGAATTCAAGCACTTGGCACCACTGGAAGGTGTCTGAAATCCACAGCGAAGGTTAACATAAGCCGTGTGGGCGAAATTAGGTAGACGTAGCCATTTTCAAGCCTTCAATGGTTTTGCACGAAGTAACAAGTCATCGTGATCGATAACCTGAACGTGCTAACCTTGTTAAAATATATCAGGTCATCCCATAAGTTCTGTCCGAATTTTAACTTTTTGTTAAAATGAACGAAATTTAAAGAGTATTTTATAATGTCTAATGAAGCTGAACATTATTTTTATGTTTAGATGCATTTAAACTGATCAAATTTTATTTCAGAGAACAATAAAATTAAATTTTGTTTGATTAAAACGCTGCTAACATGGAAGTATCCAAGAATAATTTGAGGCACATAATGCTTTATGAGTTCAAGAAAGGAAACTCAGCAGCCGACGCGGCTAGAAACATTCACTCAGTTTATGTGTGAATAAAAGAACTTGCAGAAGATGGTTTGCAATACTCAGAGATGGAGATTTCACCCTTGAAGATGAAGATCGAACCGGACGTCCAGTTGAGTTTGATGAAAAGCTTCTTGAAGCAGCCCTTGAAGAAAAATCCTGCTTTATCAGATTAAAAATTGGCAGTGGTTCTCAGTTCAAACCATACAACTGATCATCGTCATCTTCAACAACTTGGAAAAGTTCTTAAACTTGGAAAATGGGTGCCTCATGAATTGTCTGAAAATAACCTCAAATCCCGAGTTGACATCTGCTCTTCTCTCCATTCTCGCCAACTTATTTCACCTTTTTTGGATAGACTTGTGACTGGCGACGAAAAATGGATCTTTTATCGAAATGTTAAGCGTCGTAGACAGTGGCTTGGTAAAAAGGAAGGACACAAGCCAAGCCGAGAAGGGAACTTCATGGGCAAAATGTTCTTCTTTCAATCTGGTTGGATCGCCAAGGAATAATCCACTTTGAATTCTTAATGCTCAAATATACTGTCAGCAATTAGAGTGTTTGAACCAAGATTTGAGGAAAAAAAGACCTGCTCTAGTGAATCGAAAAGAGGTGATGATACATCAGACAATGCGCGAGCCCACACATCAAGAATCACGTCACAAAAGATCGAAGAACTTGGTTGGGAGAAAATACTTCATCCCCCTTATTCTCCTGATCTTGCTCCTTCAGACTACCATTTGTTTCGTAGCTTACAGAATCATTTGGAAGAAACAGATTTTGTAACACAGGAAGAGGTTAAAACTGACATTTGGGAGTTCTTCGAATCAAAGCCAAAAGAATTTTACAGTAATGGAATTAGTAAGCTTGTTAATAGATGGATGGAAATCATAGATAATCAGGGAAAATACATTGTTGATTGAATCTGTAATTAAATGTAACATTTGGTCACTTGTTTTCTTTATTCAAAATTCGGACAGAACTTATGGGATGACCTGATAGCACACGACAGTTCTGTTCAACATAGTTGCACTATAAACCGCAGTTGAAGTATCTTGGTTGAGCAGGCGTCTGTAACAGGGATCTGTAAACCGCCCTGGTAGACGTGTGTACTCGGAAACGAATAACCTGACATTATTTATAGCATGAACAGTCAATTGCTGATATCCATGAAGAGTGGACGGAGTGATTCCCGCGGGCTCCTTTTATGGAGCTCTTGAGTTGGGATGCTGATGGTACCATCAATCAACTAGGCCACGAATCTTTTATTTTTATTAATTCTCTCTCATGCAGAAACATACAAGCATATATGTATAAATTGGTTTAGAGAAATATTCCTTTTAATTAACAGTCATTATCGACCCTTCACAAAATGTTAATTAAAAGAAATTAAACATTTCAAATTACGAAAGCAAATTTATTCTATACTTGAAATTCTACCCACACACGTCTCGGGAAAAATACACCATTTCGACTTTCTTTAGACTAGCAGGGATTCTTTCATCGAAAATTTTGAAACAACTGTCATCTGAGTAACCGCAGATCAATAACACGCTTTCTCTCGATAAAGGATGTTCTATTTTGTTTTACAATGATGTTCCCGCAGTACAAGGTAGAAGATTACATTAAGAGGCACCTTTTATGGCGATAAGTAGCGGAGATATGTATTGACCTCAAATTTGGTCCAAATTCTAAGTGGCTTATAAAGATCCTGTATAGACCTAGACAGATATATGAAAAGTGTAGATAGGTTTTGTCATGCATTGACATTTCAGGACGTCGGCGATCATAGCTCTCCACATATTCCTTTTCATTATCTGTGAACTGCCATACTTTCTTTTTAAAAATCATTTCATCTCAAGCAAGGCGACAAAAACACTCAGTCTCATGGATAGTTACTGAGAATGAAAAAAAGCCGAGAAAGACTTTATTAAGGAGAGAGGATAATGAAGAAGAGACAGGAGATGGCTTATTGGATTAGATAGTGGAATGGTTTTTACAGAGTCTGGAATTGAGAGTTTTCCTTTTTGACTGGTTACCATCCAAACCTAGTGAACCATGTCAGGAATTCATGCCTTTTCCATACGAAAGGGAACGATTTCTCTTTCTACGCCGATAATGAGAATCCGCACGCAACAGATAGATAGATATCTAGCTAGCTAGCTAGCTAGCTAGCTAGATAGATTCAGTAACTGAAGAAGAAAAGGAAAACATATAAATAAAAAATCCTCACCGACACAGGAAATAAATTTGGGAGTCGGTTACATAAAGCAGAACTTCGTGGGAAGAAGCTGACTGAGCGGAATTTATATCTTAAAAATGCAATACGAAGTGACTGTTAGTTGTTAGCAAAGATTGAGCCTAGTATGGCTGTTCTTAGTCATGACGGTTAGAACTGGTAGAAGTAAGGGATACAATTCGTCTGAACACTTCCCCCGAAATAACGATAGAGCAGCGAGAGGCTGGCAACACTTCGTCTGAGGGAAAGGCGTTGTAGAGTGGGAAATAATTCATCACCCACAAGGATTCTGCAACACCTTTTGACTTTATCGTGTCTGAAAAGTGAAGATTCGGACAGCTACTGTCCACGTATGTTAGCAGTGCTCCACTCGAGGCCAATCATATTCATGCGTGACTGAATATAGGGATGAACACTGACAGCAGTAAATTAAACATTTGTTTGTATTTATTTTAATAGTTGCATTCTAAAAAATGCCATTACCAAAACCTTGCGTGCAATTCATTCCTAACCACACCTTTTTTTTTGTTTTCCAGCACAATTGACAGAATGTAAATCTTTGTCTCCATCGAGCGGTCTGGAATATTGGATTGAATAAACTATAAAACATCAATTCCATATGAGGTTGTTTTATTTTTCAGTTTTATTCTTTGTTAACTTCCTATTGCTGTCTTCAATGACGGATCCTTATTCTAGTCTTTTAAGAAGTGGCGGCAGCAGGAAGAAGAAGAGCTGCCTCGCTTCCAATCTTGCACACAATTTGTGTCTAATCGCGCGTGAATTGTCCTTAATATCAAGAGCATTTGAGAAAGGTTGCGCACATCTAAACATTGCTATTTTTAATTGAATGATTTCCAAGTGGGGAAATCGAATTGTTCTATAATAATAATATTGGACTCACTTTTTATTTAAGAAAAATGACTGGTGCTGAATGTGGAATATAATTTCTGGCAATTATGATGTTAAACTAATCATTATTTTTTCCTCACTACAAAAGAATGTAAAAGAAAAAACAGATGAGAGAAAAGAAACGTGAAATACTAAAGAGAGATAAAAACAGAGAGAAGGACGTGAAATAAAAAAGCGAATATATAATAAAAAAACAGCATAAGAAACGAAGGCATACACATGCACACCTATGCACAGACACACACAAACACATACACACGCATATATACAGACAGACAGATAGGTAGGTAGTAACAAAATGGAATGAAATAGGAAGATCTAAACAGAATGAGAAGGATATAGGAATTAGACCTTATGAAGACTGAAATGAGTTGTCGTTGTAGACAGATTTTTTTTAAGCGTTTCACCCCAAGCAAGGCGAGAAGCCACTAGAACGCAAGGGGTTAGAGAAAATTTGGAGCAAGATCAGATAGGAGTGATAGAGGAAAGGATGAGGAGAAGGATAGTAGATAGATCAAGGCAACTGGAGATGTCGATTGACATCACATTTGAATAGCTGGAGATTATAGCTCTCAGGGAAACTGGAATAGGGAAGAGAGTTCCACAGGCGAGAGGTGCGAAACATGAAGCTATTGGAGTAGAAGAGACGGCTACATTTAGAAGTTTCGACAGTGAAAGGGTGAGAGCGGGATGCCAGCCTCGTAGGGCGCTTGAACTCATGAAGTCTGGGAACCAGCGAATGCAGCTCCTCGGAGCAATTGCCATGAAAGTATTTGTAAAACAGAGATAGATAGATAGATAGATAGATAGAGAGAGAGAGAGAGAGAGAGAGGTGATATATATATATATATATATATATATCTATATATATAATATATATATATAGGTAGATAGATAGATATTTTAATCTGTATTTTAAAAAAATATCTACCAATTCTACTAGTGTAATGACACTGAAAATGACTTTAACTACCATTTTTAGACCAAAGAATAAAAATAAGTAATGATAGTATCATTTCTTACGCCAAAATTAAACAACCCAAATACTGGTCCAAATTCTAAGTGGCTTATAAAGATCCTGTATAGACCTAGACAGATATATGAAAAGTGTAGATAGGTTTTGTCATGCATTGACATTTCAGGACGTCGGCGATCATAGCTCTCCACATATTCCTTTTCATTATCTGTGAACTGCCATACTTTCTTTTTAAAAATCATTTCATCTCAAGCAAGGCGACAAAAACACTCAGTCGCATGGATAGTTACTGAGAATGAAAAAAAGCCGAGAAAGACTTTATTAAGGAGAGAGGATAATGAAGAAGAGACAGGAGATGGCTTATTGGATTAGATAGTGGAATGGTTTTTACAGAGTCTGGAATTGAGAGTTTTCCTTTTTGACTGGTTACCATCCAAACCTAGTATACCATGTCAGGAATTCATGCCTTTTCCATACGAAAGGAACGATTTCTCTTTCTACGCCGATAATGAGAATCCGCATGCAACAGATAGATAGATAGATAGATAGATAGATAGATAGATAGATAGATAGATAGATAGATAGATTCAGTAACTGAAGAAGGAAAGGAAAACATATGAATAAAAAATCCTCACCTACACAGGAAATAAATACATTTTTCGATATGCTTTGAATATATATATATATATATATATATATATGTAATATAAATAAATAATAAAAAAAATGAACACTGTTTTAAGAAACAGTAAGATGTGTCACCGAAATACGTAGTTGATTTAAAATGAAAAAACTTCCTTCCAAAAGTTGAACAAATTATTAAAAAAACAAAAAAAAATAATATCAATCTTCCTAATTAGCTGTGGAGGCTGGACATTTTTTTCACAGATGAAAGCAGGTCTTGAAGCAACAGAGATGTGATTCTACAGAAGAAAAGTGAGGATGCGAAGGTCTGAACTTGAGACAAACGTGGAAGTTGTAAAAAACTCGGAACAAAAGCGTCACTTTTATTTAGAATCAAAACGAGGCAGATAAAATTTCTGGAACGTATAATAAAGAGAAAGGAAGTTTGGCTAATTTAGTACTCAAAGGACATACTGTAGTTGAAATGGAAAGATGGAGTAGCTTGTTTAACGAACTTATTTTAATAGATATTAGAAAATGTACTCAGAAGGTAGTAAAAAGACAAATATTGCTTATAGCAGCAAAAAATCAAGAATTATGTAAATCCATAATCATTTATTTCCTGAAGGGAATGGACACGTAAAAGGAACTTAAAATGGGGAGGGGGGCGGAAATGTATAAAATTAAGAAAAATGGGGACAAAGTTAAAGAAGAAAGGAAGTAATGACACAAGTAAATAAAAAAAAAGCAGCTGGTATCGGCAGAGAAACGGAGAATAAGTTTTATAAAGACAAAAAGGAAATGGAAAAGAAAGGGTAAAGACAGTATAAAGAAAGAAAAAGTAAGTGTAATGTAAGGAAAGAAAAGTTAAGGAGAGTGTAAATAAATACATTTTAAGCATAGTGTAAAGAAAGAAAAAGTAAGGATAATGTAAATAAAGAAAAGGTAAGGCTAGTGTAAAGAAAAAAGGTAAGGGTAGAGTAAAGAAATAAAAGGTAAGGATCGGGTAAAAAAAAGAAAATGTAAGGATTGTGTAAAGAAAGAAAAGGTAAGGATGGTGTAAAGAAAGAAAAGCTGAGGATCGTATAAAGAAAGAAAAGATAACTATAGTGTAAAGGAAAAAAGGTACGTATGGTGTAAACAAATAAAAGGTAAGGATAGTGTAAAGAAAGAAAAGGTAAGGATAGTATACAGAAAGACAAGTTTAAAGAAAGAAGAGCTAAGTATAGTGTAAAGAAAGAAAGAAAGTGTAAAGATAGAAAAGGTAAGGATAATATGAAGAAAGAAAAGATACTAGAAAGAAAGAAAGAAAGAAAGAAAGAAAGAAAGAAAGAAAGAAAGAAAGATAGGGTAAAGAAAGAAAAGGTAAGGATAGTATAAAGAAAGAAAGAAAGAAAGAAAGGTAGGGATAAGGTAAAAAATTAAGGATAATATAAAGTAAGAAAATGCAAGGATAGTTTAAAGAATAAATTAGGAGAGTATAAAGAAAGAAATGCTATTGATAATGTAAAGTATCAATAGTTAAATCTAATATAAAGAAAGAAATAATCGAAGAATAACAATGATAATACGTAAAATTGAAATGGAAATCATTCTAGAAGACGTCTTACAGAAATAAGATCATCTATATGACGTATCTCTTCGGGATGTTGGCGAGTATGTCACCACAATTTCTTCTCTTTTGTAGTTCTTGATAAATTTGTCTTTTTCTGATCTCTCTTAAAACTCTTTTCCGTTTCTCAAGTTCGCTAAGTAGTTATGCTTTGTTTTCTTTTGTCTCTCTTGCCTTCAGTCTGTGAATATCAAATTTTGCAAGATTTCCTGATGATGTGCCCTAAAAATTTCAAACTTTTTCTGAAAGTTAAGTACTTTTGTTTTCATTTTCTCTAAGACTTTGTCGTTTCTGACATGTTCGGTCCATGGTATTTTCAGCATCCTTCTGTAGAATCACATTTTTTTTTGCTTCAAGTCTCTTCATCTGTCCACCATTCGCTACCAAATAAGATGATATTATGTAAAAGTTCACTGTACTTTTTGATATAATGGAATATGCGTACACCTGTGTTCCCCCTCACTGGAATATGATTGGCTAGTGTCCGTCATAAATACCGACGGACGTGTGGTAGAGTCAAGAACCTTAGTCTGAGAGCTAAGTCTATAACGACGCCCATTGGACTACGCCATTGATCTACACTTCTTACCTGCGACTACGACGCGTACCAGTCGATTACTGCTACCGTATTCTACTTGGTTATAATAGCCAAAACCACTTAGCTACTTCGTTCAAATATATCCCTTTCCGGAACATATCACTTTTCTTTGTGCATAATGAACATTTTCTGTATCTTATTACTCTACTTAGCTTTTGGAAGGTGAGATTAAAATAATTTTTAAGGGAATTTCAAGTTTTTTTAAGTTCATTTAATGACATGACACGATTTATTTAATACTGCTCATTTCAATTTTAGCTTTAAGGTTGTGTTCTTTTTAGTATTCAAGATCTTAGCTGACAGAAAGGCAAGGAGCTGGAAGTGAGTTCCACAAGCGACAAGTGTCACAGAAGAAACCTGTTGCATAGAATGTATGCCAGGGAAATTATGAAATAAATCTTCCATTTCAGTACTGCGCTTAGAATTGTGAAGTTTAAGTATCAACAAGGAAAGCTCATCAGAACAATTGCTATAATAATATTTATAGAAGAGGCAAAACATAGTGACTGAAGAAGATAATTTTAAACATTTCTATTGATAAGTTCCTTTTGCACAAGTCAATATGTTTCAAGGTAGGTCTTTTTTCGTGATAAGTCTCCGCTCACTACAATACCCGAGGGGTAATGAACTCTGCCAGGTAAGGACGTTTAACTTCCTAACTTATCTGAGGTACCCGCATACTCGGAGATGAAAATAAAAAACAAACAATAAAACAGAAAATGGAAACGAAGACAGAAAAACAAATATTACAAAAATATAAAAGTTAAGAATAGATTAAATATATATATATATATATATATATATATATATATATATATATATATATATATATATATATAATAAAGTCGATGAATAAATGGAACATTTTTCCTTTCCCAGATATTACCTTTTAATCAGCTGGAACACCATGAAGTATGTGGCATTGTTTTTGTATCTAAGCAAAAGCTACGTAGATTCTAACTTTTGAAAAAAAAGTAATCTTCCGCATTTCGTTTGTGCGAAAGAACGAGTAAATATATACTCCACTCTTTTTCCTCATAAGATGCCGAGTTCCTGGCGATCGGGAACACGGGCAGCACCTTCCACTATGTAGTAGAATCCGTAGAGACGCCATGACGCATGCGTGAATATGCATCCAAACAAAGTGAAAATGTGCTTTGTTTAGAAATGGTCTCGTACCGCATCTTATTCGCGTTCCCGAGTGGATAAATAAAAAGAATATGGAAATATTTTTCTGAATAAATGACTGTGTGTTGTTTGCATAAGCATAATTTACATAAATTTTGTTACCCTCGTGAAATTTAGGCGACATTCGTGATAGTAGTGTAGAATAACAGAGTGGGTTTAAAGTTGGAAAAGCTGCCATAATTTAAAAAATGAATTATGTCAGTTCTATTTCATATTTTACTTGTTATTTATGTGCTTTTTGCAAAGACGAAGTTGTAAGCTATATAACAAACGAAAATAAATGATGTTGTCAAAAAATATTCGATTCAATTATGCACCCTGTGAGCTTATGTTGGTATATTTACCAAGTGTTGTATGGAAAAGTTTGTAATGAACTGTTATCTGAGTGAACAGCATACCACTTGAATCCGATTTTTACTGTAAGAAAATGATTCTGTTTACTTCAATTATAAATTCCGTTTTGCACTGAATAAGTACAGTATGGTTGTCTGGATGGTAGAATCCAAAATTAGAACTACAAATTTGGAAATGCCAAAATCAAGCAAGTAGTAAAATTTAAATATCAAGAAAGTGTTTTAACAAAGTAAGGAAAATATGACTCAAAAATTCAGCGAGCATTGGAAAAGCGAGAGATGTACTTAACAAGCTCAGCAAAATATTAAGTAACGGAAAATTCCATTAGTAACAGAGAAGAGTGTGCTTTAATATATCTTCCTATACAGCAGCGAACGATGGAAAATCTTGTCACAGATGAAGAAGAAACTTTAGGCAATAGAAATATGCTTCTACAGACAGATTCTGAGAATACCATGGACTTAACTTGTGAGTAAGAGGAAGCTTTTAGGAAAATAGAAGTAAAACAGACGCTTGTACCTAAAAAGAAAAAAAGAAACATAAAATTTCTAGGACACGTAAATAGAAAAGATGGTTTGGAAAATTTGCCCCTCACAGGACATCGAAGGCAAGACGAAAAGAAGGCACCAGGTAACAGAAATATGGTTCTACAAAACGATGCTGAGAATAAAATGAATGGAGCCTGTAGGAAACGAGGAAATTTTCAGGAACATGTACGCAAAATAAACCTATTTAGAATCAGAAAGTGACTGTTGCAATGATGAGGAAAGAAGACTTGGAAATTTTGACAGTCATAGGACATATTGAATTCAAGAAGGACAGAAATAGACAGCGAGTAATTTACTTTATCTGTCATAACAGTTCCGCGCTCTTTGTTGCTAATGAAAATTTCTTCTTTCTTAGTAATTTGCTTAGCTTGTAATACAAAATTTAAATAATATAGAGGTTCATGCGTAAGAATTTTGGGTTTTTGGTTTTTGATGTCGAAGAATGTACACTCATATTTTCTAGACTAATGAAAAGCATTTGATAAGGTTCGGCATAAAGATCTATCTGAATTGTTAGGAAAACTTAACTATTTGCAAAGGAAATTAGAATAATCCAGAACTTAGACTGGAACCAAACCAACTGCATACGAATAGAATCTGAATTGAGTAGTTGTACAAAAATAGAAAGACGCGTAAGACAAGAATATCTCTTCTTACTGGATCTATTTAATCTCTACAGCGAGACTATCCTAACGGAGATGAAGACTCTACCAAGAAATTATAGGTCGGCGAAATTTTAGAAATATGAGATACGCAGATGTCACTGTGTTGGCGGCAGGCACAGAAGGAACGTTACAGGAACGCCTGCACAATGTAGTAAAGGAAAGCAAGAAGGAAGGACTATCACATGTAAGAAGACAGAATTTATAGTTGACAGAAAGATAAAAAGCCCAAGATACGAACTACCAATTGGAGATGCCAAAATCAAATAAGGACAGAAGTTTAAATATCTGGAAAGAGATTTGACAGCGGAAAGAAAATAATGCTGAATTCCTATCTAAAATTAATCCTCCTACATGTCAATAAATACATGACACTTTCGAAACAAATTATGAGGATTATTTGCTCAATGTGCTGCTACAGAAGGATGCTAAGCATACCGTGGACGTAATACATGAACAAAGAAGTCTTCAGGAAAATACCCCCCACCAAAAAAAAAAAAAAATAAAACAAGCAAACAAAACAAAATGATTATACTCAGAATCAGAAAGATAAATTACTTTGACACATAATGAGGAAAGAGAGCTTTGAGAAATTGACACTCACTTGGCGTACCGAAGGCGAAAGCGACAGGGATAGGTGGCGAGTCCCCTGTCTAAAGGGCTGGTGCAAATGGATAATGGATTATGGAGAAATGACAAAAGTTACAAAAAGCTAAAATAGATAGGCAGTTGTGGAGAGGATTTATCGGCCACGGGAAGGGAAAATATCACATAGAAGTTGTTCTGTACTG
Source organism: Acanthosepion pharaonis (assembly GCA_903632075.3). Classification (NCBI taxonomy): domain Eukaryota; kingdom Metazoa; phylum Mollusca; class Cephalopoda; order Sepiida; family Sepiidae; genus Acanthosepion; species Acanthosepion pharaonis. The sequence goes on from CAHIKZ030003813.1 coordinate 2,438,929, forward strand.
CCAAACGCTAAGCTTATTATATATCCATGTACCTTAAATTTATCACATAATGTGCGTGTAGCTGAGTGCGTAAAATTAATCCCGGGTTCGAATCTCAGGGAGGTGATTTCATCACAATATCGGTATGGGGAGACCCAAGTAACTAGATTTGTGTTGACGGAACTGTTCAGAACACGTCGACCGATGCGTTCACTTTGTTCAAAAGCTGTTAAGTACGCTAGAGTAAGCGTTCTCCAGCAGAAAGAGTAATTACAGTCTTTTCGGCATAACCCTTCTTCGTCTACGTACCGTGTCCCTTCAGGACGTTAACGAGCATGAGTCTCCACAATTTCCTGTCCTTCGACGATCTTAATAATTTTTGTTTTTTTTCTTATCTCTACTAAATCATGTTCTGCCATTCATTTCCACAAGCTCGCTAGGTATGTTATACAATGTTTTCCTCTCATACATTTGCTTTCAAAATACTTTCCAAGCCCTGTTTCCTCATTATGATCCCTAAAAACTTCAACTTCTTAATGTTAATTAGTGTACATTTTGTTTACATTTTCTCTAAGACTTCGTCCTTGCTCCATGTTCAGTCCATATTATTCTCAGCATCCTTATGTAGAACCACATTTCTGTTGCTTCCGGTCTCGTCTTCAATTTTGAGAAGACTGTCATGAAGGAGGACATATATTGTGTAACAATTCAATAGACTTTTTTTCTTGTTAAAGAATGTTTTTAGTTTCATAATACTTAGCTTTAGGGAGGCATCTTTCACTATCCCAATGCGCCGTCAGTGTTTCATTTTACATCCTCTGTTGAAAAGAAAAAAATCACATATATTTAAATATTTGTACTTGATTTTGGTATCTGTAATTTGTAAATTTTGTGTTGTTGATCACCATGAATTCTGTCTTCTTGCTATGGATGGTTAGTCCTTTTTTTTTCTAGGTTTTCCTTCACTAGCTTCTATAAGAGTTTTTGTTGTTTCCGTTCTGTCAGTGATCACCACCGTGTCATCTGCATGTTATTGATATTATAACCGCAAATAATAAATCCTGGTATAAATTCTCATTCTCTCGGAATTGCCGCTCGGAATGAGTCAGGTGAGAAGACAAATCCTTGTCTTACACCCCTTTCTTTATTTTGTATATTTACTGAATTTATTTTGTATGGTAGCATTATAAACCACAGGGTTTGCAACCATATCATGTTGAAACATTGGTTCCCGTACGATAACCGAAATTAAGCAACGTTGACCAGATTCGGTACCAAGATAGATGACCGCTTGGGAATAACAGGTATTGTACTGTTTCAATTCCGGTTGGTTTCGTTGTATTAATTTGTATGTAAATACCATTGGGAAAGCTATGAACCCACTTCTCCCTCTAGCTATGGGTTAATTAGTAAGAATTATATCACTAAATCATTATTATCTAAAAGAAAGAAGATTTTTGCAATTTGAAATTATTTTCTGGTTTTAGATAACCTGCAAGTAGTTGATAAGCCATAAAAAATGAATTTAATCAAAGTAAATCATTATAAAGGACAGGTTGGCTCAGTGGGTTTTGAAAAACATAGATGGGTAACTGGGATTAGATAGCACGTTAGCAGACCGATGTATTGATAAACGAGCAATCTGCCATTTATGTTATTCTGTACTTTTTTATTTTGTACAATAATATTGATTAAATTATTCTTGAAACAGGATGTCATTTCCCGAAGAGCTTGCAAAATGAAGATTGAATGAAGTAAACAGTGTGATGTTTTCAGAAAAGTAGGTATTTGAAGAAGTATATTAGTTGAAAGCTGGTGACTAAAACAAACACAATGAGGATACCACCTCGAATGAATCAGCGCATGGTCTTTTAACGCGTTCACTCACATTCACACATGCGAGTGCGCAGATTGGGCTCGTTTTAAGCGCGAAAAAAAAAAACAAAAAAAAAAACTAAAATTGTATTTCGAGCATTAAATTACCCAAACGCATTAAACAGTTTAGGATTAAGGATCGCTTGGTGTTTGTTTCCGCTAAACGATGCCCCGGGTTTCCAAACGCCATATTTTATCTACTGCTGTAACGATAAACACTGGCAGTTGATTATAAAAGAGTTGTGCAGATACAGTAGCAGTTGGAACTGCAATTATATTAAAATACTTTTGAAAATATACTGAAATAGAAAATCAGAAAATAATGCTTGTAATAATATTGTCTCACAGTAAATTCTCTATTTAAAAAAAAAAACCGTTCATAAAAAAAAAAAAATTACTCAAAAATTATAGCTAAAAGCCTTTTTGAAAAAATAATTTACAATTTTACGGTTAAAATTCTTATTTCATATTTTTTCTTTATTGTTTATCGATTGTTAGAGTTTACTTGGTTATCACTAGGCTTACACGTGACCGGAAGCGGAAAAGCCATAAAAATAACGATCAATTAAATAAAATAAATTGGATAAATAAAATAAATTCTGTCCGTTCTTGCTTTCCTCCTATTTGATTTTAGGACTGTTTTTTTTTCTTTTATCAGTATTTTCCCCTTGTTTACGATATCTACAACTATCTTTTTCTTCTCTTTTTAGGCCATTTTTCATTGCAAATTCGATGTTTTCCGACATTTTGCCTCTTCTGCATTCCTCTCATTTCTCTTATTCTCACTTCAAATTTCAATCCGTTTTTCTCTTATAAAATTTAAACGCTTCCCCCACCTTTTCTATATGGTTCTTGTTTTTCGTTCGTTATTTATTTCCTGTCTTTCACCATATTTTCATTTTTTTTCCCTCTCTTTCATTTTATAAAAGCTCTTTCACCACACTGTTCGTTTATTTCTTTTGTCTTGCTTGCAATTTTTATGCGTTTCTCTTCTCTTTGTCATTCTTCCTGCCATTGGCGATTTTCTTTGTCTTTTTACGTTTGTCTTTCTATAAAATTTGAAAAAAAAAAAAAAGACATTGCATTCTTTATTGTTCATTTTCTGTTTTTCACCTCCGCTTTCAACCAACCAAGTCCCTTTCTTCCACACAGTCTTTTTTTTTACGAGCTTCGCCTCATCTAAACCCGTTTTTTTCCAGCATTTTTCTTTACTTCGTATTTTCTTATATTTCCTCTTCTTGCAATTTTGAAAATCATTTAATCCTTCCTATTTTTTCTCTCCAAATTTTATCATTTCCCCCCCTTTTTTTTATCTTTATCTTGTTTCCTTAAGCTCCGTCTTTTTGCGAGCAGCTCACCTCTAAAAAGAAAATAAATATATTTGGATACAAGCCTGAAAATCTTTTTAATTGCTTTGGTATGGTTTCTGTTACCGAACTTTATTTTAGTGCCTTCTCTGATTTATCATTGGCTTGTTAACTTCCTCTTTCCCTTGTATTGATGAAGGGGGCACTGAAAAGTTCTCGATCTGACCCACTTCCCCAAATCAGTAATCAATGACTGAACATCAAAATATTGGTACAAGAAAGTGGACCGAGCCGAGAATTTTTCAGCACCCCTCGAATTTTCATAGATGATGTCACTCACTATCTTTGCGTTTCATTCATCTACCGAAAAAAGCATTCACCTTCATTCATTTATTACGTCGATCCAACAAATATTGTTTAGTTTCTTTTTTATTTTGTTCTTTATTTAATTTTCTTGCTTTTTTCTTTCACATTTTAATGTTCTTTCTTTCTTTCTTTTTTATTTACCGTTTATTTATTTTTCCCCCTTTTCTTTTGATTTTTATTTAATTTTCTTTCTATCTTTTTTATTTGTACCTTATCTTACTTTCTGTCTTTCTTTTTTTCATTTACTCGTTATATAATTTTCCTTCTTTCTATTTTATTTACTTTTTATTAAATTTTCCTTGGTTTTATTTTTTCTTTTCTTCTTTCTTTTCCTTTTTTTCATTTATTTTGAGTTCATTTATTTTTCCTACTTTTTCATTTATTATTTGCTTAATTTTTTCCCTTTCTTTCTTTCTTTTCTTTCTTTCTTTCTTTCTTTTTCATTTATTCTTTCGTTACTTTCCTTCTCCCTTTTTTCCATTTATTTGCTTATGTATTTTTGCGTTCTTTCTTTATTTATCATTTATTCTTTCCTTAATTTCTTCTTTGATTTTTTATTTATTCTTTGTTTATTTAATCTTTCATTGTTTTTTCTTTTTATGCCTCCTTTTTTTCTTTATTTTTCCTTCTTTTTCAATTATTCTTTAGTTCTCGATTTTTCTTTCTTTTTTATTTATTTTTTCTTACTGCCATCTTTTTTTATTTCTTATTTATTTAACGTTTTCCATTTATTTTTCTTTCTTTTTCATTTTTCTATTTTTCATTTATTATTTGCTTGTCTTTTTTCTTTTCATGTATTTTCTATTTTCCTTTGTTTTTTATTCATTTATTTTTTCTCTTTTCTTTCTTTCTTTCTTTCTTTTCTTTCTTTTTTTTTATTCTTTGTTAATTTATTTTTCCTTCTTTTTATTTTCATTTATTCCCTGTCTTATTTTTCTTTTCATGTATCGTTTATTTTCCTTTCTTTCCTTATTTATTTACCTTTTCTCTTTTCTTTCTTTTCTCTTTCTTTCTTTCTTTCTTTCTTTCTTTCTTTCTTTCTTTCTTTCTTTGTCTTTATTCTTTGTTAATTTATTTTTCCTTCTTTTTATTTTCATTTATTCTTTATTTGTCTTTTTCTTTTTTATATATTCTTTATTTTCCTTTCTTCTTTCCTTATTTATTTACTTTTTCTCTTTTCTTTCTTTTTTCTTCTTTCTTTCTTTTCTTTTTATTTATTCTTTGTTAATTTTCTTTTTCTTTCTTTCTTTTTATTTTCAGTTATTCTTTCTTTCTTTGAAAGTCTAAGCCCACCCCTTACTTGTTTTTAGTTTTATTACCTTATTGCCACCATTTGTTCCCCGGCCACACCTCCCTCTTATTTAAAAAAAAATGCTTTTAAAGGAATTTTCTTTTTTGTCTTCATTATTATAATTTAAAGGATTTGTTTTATTTTTTACGCTGGTGGTAGTGAAGGGAGAATATTTTCTTTTATATCAGTCTCATAAATTCTCATTTTATGATGTTGAGTCCTAAATTCTCTTCAATGATATCGATAAAATTAATGTGCTACTCAGAAACTTTTCCCCCTACTCCCATTTTTACGTTTTATTTCCTTCTTTCTATCCTTTATTACCGTAATCATGACTTTGGAAAGAGCCAATGCCAGAAGAAATAAATAAACAAATAAATAAATAAAATGTTCAGTTGAAGAAAATAATGGAAAAATATTTACGGAGTTTACTACTAACAACTGCTGAAACTCATTGACAAAGAAAAAGAACAACAAGAGAAAATGCCTCTGCTCATAAAGCATTCCGAAATGCTTTAATGTAATAACTTACTGTTGGATTGAGAAGGGGGGGTTGCTGTTTATTTATTTATTTATTTATTTATTTGTATTTACAAAAATGTGGGGGGAATAAACCGAATTAAATAGGATACTTTACAAAATGGTACAACCAATTTATGTTCTGAGTAATTGTTTTTAAAATGCATTTTCCTACTAATCTCTCGCTTGAGATTGAGCAACAAAATTTTATCTCAGATCTCCTGCAGCTTCCTTAGTATTCGAGCCAACCTTGGCATTGGTGATATCTTCGGTTTCTCAGTGCTCCTTTGGATCACTAATTCTTGAAATATGTTTGCGAATATATTTGGGATTCTTCAAAGTGTTATAGTAATTTACGACTGACATATTTACCCGTTTTTGTAGCTCAGGAACAGTGTCTTCAAAAGTATTGATTTTCTAGCTGGACCTATTCCAATCTCGCTAGTACTGATAGACACAAATTATACCTTCATGCTCCACAACTTTGTCATATTTCCCTGGCTTTTTATTCTTTTCAGTTTTAATCTGCGGTTTTGCTAGAACAGCAACATCCCGATTTAATAAATCCTCCTCGCTTTGAACCTTATAGGCTCCTCTCGGAGTTGCTGACACTTCTTCTTCTCTTATGTGCCGTGTCCATTCAGGACGTAGGCGATCATGGCTCTCCATTTCCCCCTGTCCGATGTAGCTCTCAATATGTTTTGTCCTTTTACTACTTCTCCCAAACTCTGTTCCATCATCCACTTAAGCCAGCTTAAGTCACGCGTTGTTTTCCCTTGTCTCTCTTTACCTCTTCCGCCCTGTGAGTATCAGATTCTCCAAGCCCTAATTTCTCATTATGTGTCCCAGAAATTTCAGCTGTCTTTTCCTGATGCTAAGTATAAGCTTCCTTCTTGTTTGCATCCTCTCCAAAACCTCATCATTGCTCGCATGTCCAGTCCATGGTATCTTGGGCATCCGGCTGAAAAACCATACCTCCGTTGCCTCGCGTCTCTTCTTTATTTTGAGGAGATCGTCCTACATTCTCTACCATAAAGGAGGACAGATATCAGATCAGTACTCTTTTCTTTGTTACCAACGAAATTCTCCTGTTTCATAATACTCTACCTAACTTTTGGAATGTGTCTTTGTTCATCCCAATACGTCTTCAAATCTCAGCGTCACACTCATACCATCCTCTGTCAGAACACTTCCCAGATATTTAAATTTCACCACCTGCTTCATTTTACTGTTCCCGGCCTGTAAATAGCATTTCGGGCTTATCTTTTTACTGATGACCATATATTCTGTCTTCTTGTAGTTAATGCTTAGTCCCTTTTTCTCGCTATCTTTCGCTACAATCTGCAGGAGGTTTTATAATTTCCTTTCCGTGTCTGCTATCAGCGAAGTGTCATCTGCGTATCTTACGTTGTTAAAATTGTGGCTGCCAATAATGAATCCAGCTAGACTTTCCAGTTCACTCAGAATTGCCCCGCTGTATAGATTGAATAAGTCCAGTGAGAAGACAAATCCTTGCCTTACGCCCCTTTCTATTTTTGTATATCTGCTGAACTCATTCTTTATCCGCATGCAGGCCGTTTCCTGCCAGTATAGATTCATGTTTTATAGACTACTCGAAGGCGTTCGACAAATTAAGCCACATAGATTTATCGGAACTGATCGGAAACCTTGATTATTTTGGAAAGATATAAGAATAATCCAGAATCTATACTGGCCGGAACGGCCGCAGCCACGAGATAGAATTATACAGTGGTTTTTCAAAGTGCAGTTATCAGTTCCAAGCCTAACGAGTTTTGAATTCAGAGTTGTCCTTCTCTTAGTTTAGTTGCCTACCAAGAAGTCAATCTGTTTTTTAAATAATAGTTTGTGGTGGGGTGGGGAAAAGAGATAGATTGATACCTTTTCCTTTCCTTTGATTTATTTGAACAAGGTCCTCTGATTCCACTATCAGTCCCAATGGCCATTCCCTATGCATACAGCGACAAAGACCAACTGTATTTACACGGAATAAATTTGATTCTCTTAACTGCATTGAGTAGTCCATCGAATTCTTGGAATTTTATTTAATACTCGAAGAGAGGTTTTAATTTTTGTATTTTGTAAAAGTAATTTAACCCCCCAAAAGGTAATAAAGCCAATATGACACAGCGAGTTATGTTTTAACCTAGGAAAGATTTCTGAATGAGAAATAACCAATACGGAGGTTGGAAATGAAATGGTAATCATTATAACGTCAACAAAAATACAATACTCGCCAGCGGCGTAAAGTAAATAAACCACTGCTAGTGGTGCACTACTTAGTATATTACACCCACTTACTATAGTGTCCAGCGTATTTTAAGACATACCCATTAATGTTCATAGGTACGGTATATAAAAAGTTACGAAGAGGGGAAGAAATTAAGAAAACATTGAGGAGAGTGAAGAAAATAAAATACCAGTATTCAAGGAGACATAAAATGGAGATAAACGTTGCATTTAACTTTTTGAAAGAAACCAAGAAGCCGAAATTGGGTTACACAAGTGAGATGTGCGAGAGAAGAAACTGTTAGGATAGAAACGTTTACAACTAGATAATTTCTTTTTTGTTCTGTCTACCACAGGTTGTCATCAGGACAATTACCGGTGAAAGTATTTATGTAAAGCCATTCTTCTTTATCTGTCGTTTAATGACACGGACGAATGGCGGCCTTTCACTTGGCCATATTGAAAACGTTCCATCGAGTTTGTAATACCTATGTTTGTAGTTCTGCTGTGCCAAACTCAGTATTTACTGTGCGAATTCTGGTTTCATATGTATCTAATATGAGGTGACAATTACTAATCTCCTGCCTAAATTGACTCTAACATAATCAAATATAGAACTGATTGAGGTTGCTAGTAATTAATATTCAGATTTTATTTTCAAATGTCTTCATTGAAATCATGTCCTTTGTTTGTCTCGTGGAATACGAATGACGTTCCTTTTGTCATATTTACTTCTCGCTTTGAGATTTTCAAATACTGCATTTATAGTTTCGCTTTTGTAACCTTCGTTGGAAACAAAGGAAAGCGTACTTAACTGTTATGTGATATCTGTCCTCCTCTCTGGTAGTGAATTCTGGGCAATCTCCTCAAAGATGAAGGAGAAACTTGAAGCATCAGAAATGTGGTTCTACAGAAGGATGCTGAGAATACCACGGAACGAATATCTAAACAACGACAAATTCTTGGAAGTAATTTCTGAAATTTCTAGCACATATAATGAGGAAAGATGACGTACTCACAGGACATATTGAATGCAAGAGGGACAGAGGAAAACAACGAAAGACATATTTAGTGAGCTTGACTAAATGGATGGCGAAACAGAGTTTGAGGTATGAAGAACAACAAAGGACGAGAGCCGTGATCGCCTACATACTGAGGACACGGTACATGAAGAAGGAACTTTTTTGTTCTGTCTTGTGTCATCCTTTAGTCGTTTAATGACAGCGTCCACAGAATTCAAAATACTAAAACAGTATATACGCTCTACCTTTTTTTATATTGTTTAACATAATATTTCAAATGTCAGCCATTGTGCGTTTTCAGCATCTGTGTTTCTAAATCGGATGTAGCGTAGTGGTGCGTAAAGTGGGATTTGACTCACGAGTTTAAATTTCAGCTTAGTTTACGTTCGTTTTCGCAAAATTTAACTTGTAAACGTATGAAGCCGTCCACAAGTACGGGTTATTACTTTACAGCAATCAGTCTCTAGCTTTCTTCAACCTAACGGGTAACAGACAACGACCCTCGTGGGCCAACGACCCTCATGTATTATAGGACTACTGACGTTTATCGTCCAAACCTCTCTTTTTTACCTTTTCCAGTTTAGAGTATACTTTGTTTATCTTATAGGCATAAAGTCACTTTATTTTTTGTTTTTTATAGTTTTTTCTACTGTGTATATCCTTCAAAAGTTTTCTCATTCTTCTCTTCTCATCTATTCTGGTATTTTAAATAATTCTGTTTAGATTTTATCTTTTCTATAACTATTTTAATGGCAACTTCTCTGACAAGCTTTTTTTCTCTGATGCTCCGACTACATTAATTTAAGCGTGCTACTAGATTGGCCTTCCAGGTCCCACCCGTTGGCTGTTGAAATAGTTAAACGCAACAGCCACTCTACTCCAACAGTTTCTTTTCTCACACTTCCTGCCCTTGGAACTTCCGTTTACTTGTTTCCTTGACAACTACAATTTTCAAAAAATTATATGAAGTGTTAATCGCCATCTTCTTTCGTCTTGAATTCCGTTAATCTTTTGTCCTTTCCTCAATCCTCCCTCCTATTCTCAATCTTTTTTCTCACTTTCTCTCCCTGTAACCACTTGCGTACTAGTGGCATTCCCGGTGAAATTATTAAAAAAAATTGAACTCACTTGTAATATTCCTACATATTGTTTTCTCCTTTTCGTATCTTGATTTAATTATTTAAAACATGATTTTCTTCAAACTATTCTAATGTTTCCATCATTACCCTAGCAAAGATCTTGGCTGAAGATTCAGACAGTTTTTATCAAGTTTCCCAGTTGATATTTATGTTTAACTTTCAAGTGTATCCATATATCTGAAATGATGATTTTTTTACATTACCAGATACGATTCATCAGTTTTGTCATTACTCTAACGAAAACTAATACAGGCCTTTTCCTCACCTCGAGAAAGAGCCCTTAAAAGTGATCCCGACCAGAAAATCTCCTCCAGTATTTTTGTCTTTTCCCCCATTCTACAGTAGCCATTAGCCATAAATTTGACCATATTTTATGATTACATATTTTAATAGTATATTTCATCATGGTAATATTGATAGTTAAAAGAAATACCAATTTTTGTTTGTAATTTATGCAAACCGTTACCCTTTTCTTCTTTTTAAAATCTTTTCTTTCTTTTTTCAGAATTGTTTCTACTCCTAAGTCCTTGGAGTTTTCGTCTGCAAATTCTCCAATAACGGTTTTCAACACCAGCAAGCAGGGGCGTCATAGGTCTGATATTTTCTGCATTTTTCTAAGTCCACCCTTTTGAATTAATGTTACCCGACAGTTTGTCATCAACTTAGGATCTATATCTTAAATTAGAATGTACATGGGTATACTTACGTAGATGGAACGGGCATAAGCTTTCGAGTTCCCCACAGTAAATCCGACCTTGTGTCACATCAGGTCTCAGCGAGAAGAGGGTTTAAATATACTTACGTAGTGAGAGCCTTAATAGACAAATTGTTTACTCTTCACAGGGACTTTCTATGGTTTATTTCAACTCTGTACTACTGACGTATTCGCTTGAACTCTGAAATTTTATTCTCTAATTATTTTTCTTCTCTCTAAATAGGAGTGGATAGGTTTATCCCCTCTTTCCTGTTTATGATTGGATTTCCGCTTCCTTTTAAAATATACATCTGCATTTTACTTCTTACACCTCCGACTGAACTATGAAATATTATTGACTAATTAAATCTTGACTTTTTCAAGTCTATAGTTAGCCATTATCTTTCCTGAATAACCCCCAAGAATTTCACTACTTTCTTACACTTCCTTATGCTCATACAGCTTCACACAGTAAGACTCTACTTTGAGTAGCTCTTGGGCCTTGTATTAGGTAAAAATTAGTAAAAAAATATCCATTGTTTTTCTAAGCAAAGTTTGTTTTTTTACAATTACACCCATTCGCTGTTCTGTAGTCCATTTTACAGAAGTTCGTTGTGTAGATTATTCTCCTTTTCCCTTTATTATTTCTACAGTCAGTATACCCTGTGGGTTTAAAATTCTCCAAACCGACTTTCTTCACTATCTGCCCTAGAAATTTGAACTGTTTCTTTCTTGTATGATTTTGAATAGCGTATGTAATGTTGTACGTATTTTTGCTACTACCCATTTTATGAATTTCTATTATCTAAGATAAAATATGTCTTAGATAACAGAAATACATGAAAGAAGTAGCAGTAAATGTCTGTACACAATTAGGTTAGTTGCTGCTGTTCAAGATCATCGACCTCTTGTCTAGCATCTCGTACATATATTTGCGAATGTGCGTGTTTAGTGAAAGGTGGAGAACGATTTATACCATGCTGTTAGCTTTTGTTGAGAAATTGTATTAGAAAAAGGTTTAACCCACTCAATAGTGAAACGATCTCCATTAATGCCACTACTTCGTTGTCTTTTATTCTTCTTCTTTTCACCAATTATTAATTGACTTTAATGCTTTGTCTGTTTGCTTTTTACTCTCTTTTACTCCCCCTCCCACTTTCTTTATTTCCATACGCTCTCTTCTCTATTCATTTTTTTTTTAAATTTCAGGATTTTCCTTGACACTTGAAAATTGCAGGTGTACCTTCCTTAAAATATACCTGTGAATAGATTCTCACCGATTTTACAACGTTGGTATTAGGAGCTTTTCAATTGTTACTAATAATGTAGGCAAATTATCAATAACTATTGTCATACGTTTCCCTCCCTTACACAGGCATTCCCTTTTAGCTATAATAACGATGATAATAATGATGATAATGATAATGATGATAATAGCAATAATAATAATAATAATAATAATAATAATAATAATAATAATAATATATTTCGCTAGAATATTTGATCATGTATTATTCGGAAAAAATGTAAGAAATAATTCATAAGATATTTTAGCTTTCTGCATTTAAATGAAGTGATTTTTATATTTTTAATCGAGAAGCATTTCAATAGAAATACTTAAAAGGTATTCCATGTCAACTGGTTTCGTCTTGTACCGTTCATTTTTTTAATTAAAAAGGAATGTTATTATTTCTTTATTTCTGTTTAAAATTTTATTTTCTTCTTTCCGTTATCAGTGCTTTTCCGAATTTTATCTTTTTCAATTCCTTTCATTTTCAGCCCATGACATTCTTTTCTTAATTTTTCACTTTTTTCTTCCCCTCTCGCTGTTTTCCTTACATCTTTTTTTTTTCACTTGTATCGCCCTCTAGTGGCTACGATGTGTATTAATTCGTTTTCTTCTTAGTTTTGTGTCAATTATGTTTCTTTTCCGTTTTTTTTTCACATGCTTAGTTTTGCTTTTATAATTAACCTTATCCCTCTTTCTATCTTAATTTTAATTCCTTCATTCTTTGCATTTACTCCTTTCCTCCTTCGACATTATTTTATTTCTTTATTCGTATAAACATGACCTTATTTTCGTTCATAATCACAGATGCAAACATCGATATCGTGTTAAACTATTCTTCTTTCCATTTTGAGGATGTGCTATATAATGCTGGATTCATCAAACAACAAAAGAAAGAAATCATTAGACAGACAGTAAAAAGAAAAGATAAAAACTAACAAAAGAAAGGAAACAAGCAAAGAACGAAAAAGAAAAACACGACGACAGATGCAAGATCTTAGCGAAGAATACAAAAGGAAACAAAAAGAAGAAAGAAAAATAACTTTAAGACACAGAGAGAGGGGTAGAGAGAGATAGAGGGAGAGAGAGTGAGAGAGAGAGAAGGCGGAAGAGATAAAAAAAAAAGAAATGAAAGAGTGAAATAAGAGATAGAAAGAGAAGAAAGGAAACAAGAGATGATGTTTTTAATGTTTCCTGTCGATCGCTTCCGGAAACACGGTGTGTGATGGGATGTCAAACAAGAGACGAACATTTTGAAAAAGGATGAAAGCTACTGAATACAACGTTCACACAAGCACATTTGCACATACGCAGACGCATGCAGATTTGCGTATGTTAATACGTGTATGTGAATACACATACACACAGAGATTCATAACACAAATGTCTGTACATTTATGCTTAGATTTACATGAATATCAAAACAATCTCCTACACATTCTGCTGATACACACACACACACACACATATATATATATATATATATATATATATATATATATATATATATATATATATATATATATAGCCAAGCCAACGTGACTATAAAAATGTTAAAATTTTTAAAGAAAGCGGATAGATTGATAACTTCATGTTATTTAAAATATATAAAAGATAGATTAATCCCAGACTAAAATTATTTAAGATACTAATTTGCATTAAAAAAAATCAGGAATACAATTTACTTAGGTTGGGTCACCTGTCGTCCTCCATAGCTTACATACAGTTTTCGGATAAACTGATGAATATTTAGATTTAGATTTAAAAATTTTGAAAAAGCAAGGATATTTTTTCTGTTGCATATTATTAGAAAAAATACTTGCATTGCTTTGATAAAATATATCAGAGGACGAAATGTCATATATATATATATATATATATATATATATATATGTGTGTGTGTGTGTGTGTGTGTGTGTATATATATATATATATATATATATACATATATATAGAGAGAAAGAGAGAGAGAAAGAGAGAGAGAGGGGCACGGTGGAGTAATGGATAGCGGCTCGGATTGAGTTTAAATTTCAGTGGGATTGATTACATTCACTTACGTGTTAATACCCTTAGGAAAGTTATGAATTCTCTTCTCCCCCATCTATGGGTAAATAGCAGGACAGACTGGGCTCTATAGACTTTGGTGGCAACCAGTCTAGGAGAAGGTAACTCTCAATTCAAAAAGCCGGCCTTCCCCAAGAAACATAACTGTTACTGTGGTTGCAGTACAACAGACTGTTTCGCTGAATCACAACTTATCAATATGCCTAGACGTGTGGTTGCCTTTATCTAGGTTCGAAACCCGGTTGAATTGTCATCAGTCGGAGAATCTACCCTTAAGCTGTTGGATGAAGGTGAATTTCAGCGTATTTATTTTTAGACAAACACGCCAGGGACTAAGAGAACGCGATTCGTTTTATCGAAGAGTATTGCATTCGTAGCAGTAATAGTCACTGTTTTCGAACTCACAATTTCTTTTCAGACAGTTCAACCGAAATAGTTTCTCAGGTGCATTTGTTTTCCGAGCCCGCCTGGAGCAGCTAGACCATCCCATTCGTAGGCCTCCGTTCGCTACTTACAGAAGCCACCTATGGTTTATATTGCAACTATACAGAACAGATGTTAGAGGTTCGCGGGGAGAGCAGCCGCATTATCTCTCATAATCCGCAGTTTGAGCGACGCAAGCTGTGATCGCCTTCACAGGCCGATAACACCAAAATGTGATCTGACAAATCGGCCAGTTGTATTGTTTACTTCCTTATCAATGCATGTAAATGAGTAAGGGATACAGATCGCATATATTGAGCATTATCCATTGAAATGATCATGGACAAAATTCAGCAAAAAAGCACAAGTCCATCTATGGATTTATTCAACCACTGTCGAACATGAATTATTTTTACAAAAGACTCAATATCTAGCGTTATTTCCATGAAAAATGCTCTGACGTGTTATATTCCTTAGTTCTATCAGTTCAGACCATTGCTACTCAAACCAGAATAGTCACAAGTTCATATTTATGTAATATATCATTGGTGGATAAATTTAACTATCTAGTCAATGTAGTAGCAGAAAATTTAACACATAGTTCCGAAGAGACATCGGAATCGTGAATGATGTCTTGCAGAAAGTGAAAAAATGTATTAAGCTATATGAGTGATAGAAATTATTAGAAGGATTTGAGATACTCATAATGATGTAATCCATCGAGTCTAGAAGAAACCTCAACAGAATGCAGAAAGCACTGGACGGCCGTTTCGTCCTATATTTGGGACTCATCAGCAGTGCGCATCCACTAGTGAGAATTGAAACCGGATACGACGCAAGCGTCATTACCTCGGTGATAAAGAGGTAACGAATTAGACTCGATATAGCGACGCTTTTCACAAATTCCCTGGCGTAATTCATCCGAGTTTCCCTTACCCATAGGACTGTGTCCCCACGAGCCAAGACTTCCATCCCCAAGCCGCTCCATCGAGAGCATTAGAAGCCGATTCGAGCAAGGATATACAAGTGATAAAAATTATTAGGTGGATTTGAGATAATCATAATTATGTAATTCATCAGCAATGCACATCAGTAGCGAGAAGTGAACCCGGACCGTTACGATACGACGCAATCATCATAACAACGGCCCTCGGTGACAAAGAGGTAACGAATTTCACAAATTCCGTGGTGTAACTTATTTGAACTACTGTATCCTATTTGTTCTTCTGTAAAGCAGCGGCCTTGCTGCCGGATGTAGTTTATCGTAGACCCAGGACTGAACGAAGAACAGTGGAAAGAGAAAAAGAAAGGGTAAAGTTTTAAATGTTGCTTGATACAACAAGGAATAGGAAGTTCTGGATTTGTAATCGCCCACACCAGGAAGGCATTCGCCACATAGAAGAATACGAGAAGAACATTATTATATGAAGATGAATTTCTTTATTTGCATTATAATACACAGAATGCACACACAGAATGCACACATAGAATGCACACACTCAATGCACACACAGAATGCACACACAGACACACCTGTTCACAGTTTAGCTCCCGTTTCAAAAGGTTTGAAGATTTATTTTAAGCTGTCATTTTTCTCGACAACATTTTTCAAAATATTGACGACGTAGTCCATTCATAATCGAGCTATTTTCTGTATCGATATTTATCTCTACGACATGAATAAATACAAAGGGTACGGCAATTTTATGTTACGAAGTTAATTTATAAAATATCGTCGAAGGTCTATTGGAAATGCATTTGCGATAGATTGCTGTCGACGGATGCAGTTATGAGTCACAGAGTAGGCGTTATCTTTAAAGGTATAAAGTAAAGAAAAAAGAATTCTTTGTCAGTCGATAGGCTTACGGATAATACGTGTATATTACGTCATAATTTATGACGTAAGACAACCGATATTTGTAAAACGTGGCCGTGTGATTAGAATGTTAGCATTGCTCCCATGAATTCCAATTTCAAAATGGTCGATTTGCCGAGATGGCTGGAGAAACAATCCCAGATTACAACAACTTTTGGAAGTGCCTGAAAACCATACCATGTGTCGACAAAACCCTTTTGAGTGAAATTCGGAACTGCTTGGAAATCTTCGATGGTTTATGCTAGTCATCGTAACCGAAGGTTTGATCGGTCTTGCTTTTTTAATCAATTCACCCCAAGCAAAGCGATAATGCTACTAAGACGCAATAGGCTACTGGGTGTGACAAAGAAAGGTAAAACGTTAGAAAGAACCGGAAAACCAATCCTAAACAGGAAACAAGGGATAAACCTTTACTGCTGTTCACAAATCTGGGAGGAGTGTGAACCGGACGATAGGCAAATCTATCTACCCCTTGTTTAAACTGTTAGTCGCAGCAGATTATGTGCTTCCTCCGTGAAACTGAAACTAAGCTCAGAATAGTTGCAGTATAAATTAACCGTGGGGTTTCTTAGCGTGTTGAACAAATGTGCCTGCATAGGTGACTGCAGTTGGGATTAGCATACTGGGATATGAGCGTCCAGCTATACAATTGATAAAATTATATATTTATGTGAGTTTCAGAATATAATATCAATCCATATTAAAATGTTAGTCACTTGTTGTCTGGGTGTCATTTTTTATAAGTGCAATATACATTTTTATTGATAACTAAATAGGCTATGAAAACCTATGAGTTTTTGGGATATCAGCGCGGAAATTGAGATTGGTGTGCCGCTTTCGAATTCAAGCCGTGTCTGTCACGTAATCATGGAGAGATAGAAATTCATCTCTTTTTCCCATTGTTAGAGGCAAATCGCAGAGCAGACTGAGTTCTCTAAATTTAGTTGGTAACCTTTTCAGAAGTAAATCTATGAATTTAAAATCGGTAGCGTGTAGGGTAACAACTCCCCCACCCCGAAAAAGTACTTGCTATGCAAACCACAGAAGCAACATCTAGTGTGGTGAGGTCATGGCCCTATTTTCAACAATGTTAATATGCAAGAACAATAATCAGTACTTTGACTAATACATATTCATCCATTTAGCGTACCCCCCAACTCACAATTGTGACTCATGGTGATATTAAAAGGCAGATTAGTGCAAGTGTTTGCCGGTTTCTTTGGCTTCAGGGATGTTGAGGTTACCCGTTCCTCATCTCAGACGTTGACTTGTTTTTGAAGTTAGCTTCTTCTAGACTACAGAGTTTCCTCCCTCTCAGTCTGTCCTGCTATTTTACCAATAACTGGGAGGGGAGAGAAAGTAGAGGGATTCATCACTTTCCTAAGTGTATGTAATTAACTCGACTGGATTTCGAACTCGGCCCTCCGATTTCTCGATCTGAGTCGCAAACTCCATCATGCCACTACGTAATGGATAAAGATAATAAAAATATAAATTTGTTAATTTTGTCTTTATTTTACATGTTATAATGAGCAGGTTAACATTAAATAATGTACTGTCTTTAGTTCATTGATAGATTGATTCGTTTTTACGGTTTATCAACCATTTACTTCGTTGATTTAGTTACTTTTCTAATGTTTCGAACTTAACGTCGCAGAATTTAGTACTTTACATGTTTGGATATTATTTTTTGTTCTCTTACACAACAGTGAATCAAGTTTTCGGTAGAGGAAGAAATACATTCCAAAAAACGTGATAACTTTGAAACGTTTATTGACAAGTTGAGCATTTTTTAGCTTGTGAAGGAACATTGTCTTGTATGTATATATACTTTACCAAAAAGGTTTGTTTCGAATTGAGAAATAAATCACTCAACATACATTTATCTAATTAACTTGAACCGTCATCAGATTTTACTGTCTGCAATTCGAGCTCAATATCCTTTTCTAAATCACATTGGTTGACTGTTTTCGTGAGGAGCCCAAGCTGTTAGGTCAATGCAACATGGTTATATATTAATTACTATTTTAATATTCTGCTTCATCCAACTTGCAAGTTTTCCTTTGTGATGATTACTTAAAGCTGGTTTCTTTAATATTCGGTTTTCTTTCTGTTTATATTCTCGACGCCAACTTCAAATGTGGTTCAATCTACCTTTCTTGTTTTGGTCTTTTCATTTTTCTCAGATCTTCTTTTGTTACATACTTAAAGCGAGTTTGTTTTTCGTCTTTCTCTAATATTGTTATTGTTTTCAATTACATATTTGATTGTTCTGCGACTTCTGTTCAAGTTTTTTTGGCAATTTCCAATGTTATGTTATGTTCACACCACTGAATAATAATGTAATACTTCGCTTCTC
The DNA here is from genome assembly GCA_903632075.3 of Acanthosepion pharaonis. Lineage (NCBI taxonomy): Eukaryota > Metazoa > Mollusca > Cephalopoda > Sepiida > Sepiidae > Acanthosepion > Acanthosepion pharaonis. The sequence continues at coordinate 2,457,378 of CAHIKZ030003813.1, forward strand.
TTTTGAGGTTATATCTTTCTTATGACCTGTGACGTTAATTATACATCGGAAATTGAAAAATAAATATCAATATATAATGCTAGTATATATATATGGGATGTGCGCGTGAGGTTAACGGATGTCAGCGTAGAAAATGGAATCAGCGAGTCGTGTTCAAATTCCTGTTTAGCCTGTTGCGCTTACATTCTCAGAAAAGGAAAAAGCCACGTATCTGTCTTTTTTGTCCGATCTACGGATAACTAGCAACGTAGAGCTGACTCTCTAAGGGGAAAGAAAACTAAACATCCTGAAGTGTGGATAACGTATTAGAAAACCATTACCCCGTGTATCTCGTGAATGTCTGTCATTAATAATATTATTATATGTATGTATTCACAATATAAATAGTCACAGTATAGCATTATACAATCACGCTATCAAATAAAATATTTTTTATAAAAAAGATAACTGAAATCAAAATAATATATCAACATATAGATATAAGTAAATTCCTTCGCTCAGTCACATGCGTGATTCCCGTTTTGGCAGTCATGATTCATTTCGATTCAGAAAATCCCTGCAGTACATTAATTTCTGCAGTAGACTAGTTGCTAACCAAGGTCGATAGGACCCAGTCTGTCCTGATATTTAAACCCATAGCTGGTGGGACAAGTGATGCATTTATACCTTTCCCGAGGGCATTTGTGCAGAAATGAATGCAAAGAACTCGACTAGAATTCGAACTCGGTTCTTAGATTTTTTTTTATTTCAAGCCGTTAGCGGAGTGTGGAGAAGGGACTAAGCATAAACAACAAGAAGACAGAATGCATGGTCATCAGTAAAATGGTGAACCCAAAATGCGATTTGCAGGTCGTGAACATTAGAATCAAGCAGACGCGGAAGTTTAAATATCTGAGAAGCGCTTTGACAGAGGACGGTAAGTACGACACTGAGATCCGTAGAGGTATTGGGATGGCAAAGGGCGCAGTCCAAAAGCAGGGCAGTATATTGCGAGACAGGAGGATTTCTTTGGTAAGAAAGAAAAGAATACTGAGCTGTTACAGGACATCTGCCCTTCTTTACGGCAGCGAATGTTGGACGATTTTCTCAAAGACGACGAAGATACTCGAGGCGACAGACATGTGGTTCTACAGAAGGATGTTAAGGATATCATGGACCAAGTATGTGAGCAACGATGAAGTTTAAGAGAGGTTGAAAACAATGAGGAGGCATATACTTAACATCAGGAAGAGGCAGCTAAAGTTTCTGGGATACATGATGAGGAAGGAGGGCCTGGAGAATCTGATATTCACAGGTCGAATAGAAAGCGAGACAAGGGTAAACAACACGTGACATACCTGGTGGGCTTAAGCATATGGATAGCAGAACGTTGTCTGGAGGAGTAAGCAGAGGGAAGGAACTTGTTGAGAGCTACAAGGGATAGAGGGAGGTGGAGAGCCATGATCGTCTACCTCCTGAAATGACATGCCATATAAAAAGAAAGAAAGCCATTTCACCAACCACAGATCGAAGCTTACAGCAAGCAGTCACGCATCTGGTTACTGACTTGTCTTGACGTTGCTTAAGTGATCAGACGAGAAGTGATGTCTCAGCGTGATATGGCCATAAGTAGAGAAATTTAAATATCTGGAAACTGTTTTAACATTTGAAGGGAAGTGTACACCAAAATCAGAAAGAGCGTTGGAATAGCAAAGCTAAATATTAAGAAGCAGGAAAGATTCGTTCGTTTGAAAGAAAATAACAATGTAATATCAGTTCGTCTATATGGCAGAGAATGCTGGAAAATTTCCTCAAAGATGAATAGGAAACTTGAGGCAAGAGAAATGTTGTTCTACAAAAGGATGCTGAGAATTCTATGAAAGGATTGTGTGAGAAACAATTAGTTCTTTTAGGAAAATCGAAATAAAATGGTCGCCTTTACTTAAAATCAGAAATGGTTGAATTTTCTACGACACAAAAGGAGGAAAGAAGGCTTTGGAAATTATGACATTGATAGAATATAATGAAGAAAAGAGGTTCAGATGAAAACAGGGATAAACCTCTGTAACTAGCTTGGACGAAGATTAATAAAAAGACAAATATTGTTAAGAGATACAAAACATAGGCAGTACTGGAAATCCATGATCTCCAAGATTAGGAATGTTTTGTTTGGTTTGTTTTGTTTTAAGGCATATCAACTCAATGGGTTATTTAATGCCGACAAGATTTTTATTGCTGGTAATATTTGTTTCAAAAAATATTTCGGGTAATATTTTTTTCAAAAATTTATTGCTGATAATATTTTTTTAAAATGTATTGCTGGTAATATTTTTTTTAAATGTATTGCTGGTAATATATTTTTAAATGCATTTCTGGTAATAATTTTTTAAATGTATTGCTGGTAATATTTTTTTAATGTATTTCTGGCAATATTTTTCCAAAAAAGTATTGCTGGTAGTAATGTATTGGTGGCAATAATTTTTTTTCCAAAAATATATTGCTGGTACTAAAACCTATTTTTGCACGTTTTGATCCCAATTTGGAGGTTAACAATTTGCTCATAGCTGGGACCCTAACAGGTGCAACCACCCCGAGTCAGGGTTGACCTAAAAACACCACACTCCTCTAAACCTCCAGGTCAGAGGCCTAGTTGTTGGACGTAGTTTATCCTCTTACCCAGGACGTGGATGTTGTTTATCGTCGTACCCAGGACGAGAATCGGAATGTACATGGCATGTAGAAAAGAAAATCGCGTCGAGTGAATTTATCTTTTACAAGATATACTGAAAGCAATAGAAGCCGAGTGCAACACTGAGTAAATAACCTTTAGGTGAAGGCATAGCAGCGCAATCATAATCTGAGGTGGTAAAGACTCAAAAGTAATTAGAACCACATGGAAGAAGATGTCGTGTCTCCCACGGCTTGGAGGGACACCTTAAATAAATATCTATCCTGATAACGTTAAAAGAGATATTTCGTCCATCAAACAGGTGAGCTCCGTATATACTGAACAAATTATTTCCTCACAGATGAAGTTGTAACTTGAAACACCTGAAATGTGATTCTACAGAAGGATGCTCAACATTCCAAGAACGGATCATGTGAGAAACAATTTTTTTAAAAAGTATATGGAAATAAAAAAAGTAAATTTTACATAGAATCAGAAAGGGTTGAATTGTCTAGGACTCATAAGGAGGAAAGAAACCTTTGAAAATTTTCGTATTTACAGGATATAATTAATGGAAAGAGGCTCAGATGGAAACGGGAATAAACTTCTATAACTAGCTTGTGTAAATGTATTGTACATCATGGACGGGGGTTAATAAAAAGACAAATATTGCTAAGAGTTAAAAAAACAGAAAATTGTGAAGAGTCATAATCAACGAGGTTCAGAAAGGACATGGCACATAGAGGAAGAATGAGGAAATATATAGGTCTTTGGGGCGTTTTATCAAAGGACCGAAAACACGACACAGAAATCCGATGGTGCGAAGAGATAGCGAAAGATGCCTTTCAAAAGCTAAGCAAAGTATTAAGAAACAGAAAAAAATCGTTAGAAATAAAGAAAGGGATACTGAAGAATTGTGTAATTTCAAATCCTCCTATAAACAGTTAGTGTAGAGATGAAGAGGAGACTTGAAGCAACAGAAATGCACTTTTACGGAAGGATCCTGAGAATAACATTGGCTGAACATGTATGCAACAAAGTTGTTTTATTAAAAACAGAAATATAAAAGGACACTTTTACGGTTGAGAGTTCTGGGATACATAATGAGGAAGATGAGCTTGGAGAATTAGACACTCATAGGCTAAGTAAGGCAAGTAACTTGCTGCTTCCTTTTGACCCGTTTGATTTCAACATACTCTTTGAGTGTTTAATTCTCCAAGCACAACTTCCTCATTATGCATCCCTTGTATAAGTGAATGAGAGAACAGAGATTGGGAGGGACAGTATAACAAACACTGCGTAGAAATGCAAAGGATAGGAAGATGTGGAGCGATATGATCACCACGTCCTGAAATGATACGGCCAATAAAAGAAAGGAATAACTTGAAAATATTAACAGCATTTTTGGAAAACACTTTTAGAACAATGAAACTGCTATTCTGTTGCTTGTTTTTCGATTCAATTAAATTTTCTAGTATTATTCCGTCACATGTTGGACATGAAACGTTTTTAACAAATTCTTAATACGATTCCATCCATTAAATATTTTAAGAAGAGAATCAAAATTTAACTAAATTTCTGAAACATTGTATTGTTCATCGATTAATTAAAATAAGTAAAATAAAGAAGATCAAGCCTATCTTTTGGAAATAATAAAACGCGTCTATTCATTCCACACGTATGGTGAGATTTGCTGTTGAGAAAGATTTCAACAGACGAAGCCCTCTGAATAGTTCGAGATAAAATGAAATCCATCACAGAACTTGGCAAACATACCACTATCCCGAGAGACAGGCTAATGGAAATATTAACATTTTGTCTGCAAATAATATACTTGCACTTGGGATCTGACATATATCGTAAGGAAGATATCACAATCCTGTAACTGTCGATGCCGATAGTAATTGCAAGCATATAGACGGAGTACTTTGAGGAAATGACCTTAAGGACGATACCTCTGAGAGCAACTATTTTCTGATATGACAACGTCATATTCCAGAATCATCGGGGAAATGGGTAAATATTGTTAGACTATATGCACTTTATAAGATCCTCAAAATAGTCAGAAAAAGAAGCAAAATATTCGCCTTCAGAGAACGGGTTCAATGCATATAAGCCACCGTTTTGCAGATTTTAGATGGCTTTCGATTTCAGTCACTCATATAGAAGAATAGATAACATTGCCTGGCAGTAGTTTGAATAGTTTCTCAGACAGTTCGCTATGGTAGGTAGAGTTTTCAAAGTTAAGCGCAGTTCTAGACTGGCATGGAGATCTCATCAATTTAGAGTTGAACCAGATAGATGTAGCTGTAAGTTCTATGCTAACAGTTTCTTTTCTCGTATTTTCTCACATTTTCTCGCTTGTGGAACTCTCTCCGGGTTCCATGCTTTCCAGCCAACTTTAATCTGCAAAAATGTAAATGCTATATCAAACGCTGTCTACTGTCGTCCGGATTACTCTTTTCTCTTTCTGCTCATTATCAATGTCTCTGTTTCTAATTCTTTCACATCCTGTAACCCTTTATGTCTTTGTAGCAGCAGCAGTAGTAGTAGTAGTTGTAGCAGTAGTATATATATATATATATATATATATATATATATATATATATATATATTAAGAATTGGACAAAGTTCGACAATTTATTAAAGATATTTTTATGTTTAACATTCTTTTTATAGATACAAGTACTACTTAAATACTTGTATCTATAAAAAGAACACCCGCTCGGCCCGGTGGCTAGGATCAAAGTGTAGTATCTGCGCTTTGTGAGCTGCCGGGTCGGGTGTCTGTCGAACTCTCTGCTTTCAGAGAGGAACCCGGACGAAGCTCCGCCGAAGGGTAGGGTTTCGTTTGGGAGGTTGACGGAACTGGCCTGCCTCGGCGGGTTTGGATGGTTATTTATTTTTGGCTGGGCCTACGGGCTCAGAGATACCCACATTAAAAAATGCCTTGTGCCACATTCGATCCCCGTGGGTGGATTGATAAATACCATCTATAAAAAAAGAATGTTAAACATAAAATGTCTTTAATATATATATATATATATATATATATATATATATATATATATATATATATATATATATATATTGATATTTGAGTTTCCTTTCATTCGCATTTACATTTCTTCTTTTAGATTAATATCTGTAGAAGCCATTCCATTCGAAACTTCTCTTTTGGCTAGGTAAGCACCATTCAACATAGAAAAAAAAAATGAAAGAGCGTTGTTTTACATGACTAGCTTTCCGAGGTTAAATCTTCTTAGTAATGTTCGGTATCACTAAAATTGAATATGTTCTTCATGAACATTTAATAATTCTTTGCATTAATTTTGATGCCATCTTCGAAAAATTTGTTTATGCCTATAATCTTATCACCAAACATTACTCCACCTTTGACCTGCAGTCTTATTAGTCACGTGACTTTATCCCTGAAGGACCAAACCCCGAAGACAATCATCAGTTTCAACTAATGTATCTTTACTTTTGTCGTGATAAATAAGTTTACCTATAATCCTTCGACGAATTTAGCTGTTTGTCTGTGTTATAAAGATATTCTTCCAACCAATGTTATTAATATCTGTGTCTTTTCTCTTTTAGTTTGCTCCAATCTCTTTTTCTAACAAACTTAAAGCCAGTTCTTAATCGTTTTTCCACCTTGCCAATTTCTGTGTTTTAATGCTCTTTGATATTTTCTGCCACCACAGAGGTTTGTTTCTCTTTTGAAACTACATCTGCTGGATTTTTGGAGTGCAGTTAACTGCGTTTTCTTGGTCTCAAATTTTCAACTGACATGAAATGGAATAATGATTATATTGAATCAAGTCTGCTATGAAAGTCAGTCATATACAAGACAATATTTTGCGCCAGAATTTATCTTGCACATTTACTATCCTATCAATATTCTATTTCGATATATTATATCCTAAACAAGTCTATAGGGTCCAACGCACCAATTGTGCTTACCCCCTCTCTCTCTCTTATATATATATATATATATATATATATATATATATATATATATATATATATATATATATAAAATGTATATATCTATATATATATATAATATATATATATATATATATATATATGCGGTACTTATTGGAAAGCACTAAATATCAGAGATAGAGCTAACATATTAAGTTGGATTGAAGTGAGTTTGTGACCCTGGGTTTCCCTGCTATTTGCGATTGTCAGAGAAACTGATTAATTTTAAATTTTGAATTTATATATGGTTGTTCATATCCTTGTTTTTGTCGTAGTGGGAGGAAAATTGTCGTCGGAAACTCGTCTTAGCGTTGACTTCAATGTCTACTGATATATATATATATATATATATATATATATATATATATATATATATATATATATATATGTGTGTGTGTGTGTAATGCATATATGGATATACATGCATATATCAAATATATATCATATATTTATATATTTATTTATATATTTATTTATTTATATATTTATATTTATATATTTATTTATATATTTATTTATATATTTATTATATATATATATCATATATCAAATATATATCATATATTTCAACAACTGCTTTCTCTTATACTTGTTACTATCATTGAAATTAATATTATTCCTCCTCTTTTATTCCGTTGTTCAGAAAGTAACTTTTTTCTTCAAGAGTGGGAGTTAATAACAATTAACGAAGTGATGGAAAATATGTTTAATCATCGTAGGTAACATGTGATGGAACACCTTCTTTGACAAGATCTAATATTGTCTGTAGTCCTGCGAAAATTCTTATTTACTAGTTTTGCCCATGAAAAATTCACTATTTTGATGGTTAAGTTCTATGACAATACAATATCCGCAGACATTCGCCTATCGAAGCGTTAAATATCTGACCTTAGCAACATTAAAAACATATTGCAATAACAATCATAAATATGACTGCTGGTCGTTACTTTAAGAAGTGGGTACAAATAAAAATATTTGAAATTGACAACTTTTTTCCATTTCACTGAAACAGACGTTAAACACTTCATTCTGTCTTTCTTTCTTTCTTTCTTTCTTTCTTTCTTTCTTTCTTTCTTTCTGTCTATCTTTCTTTCTTTCTTTCTTTCTTTCATTTTCTCACTGAAACCAAGTAGTGTTGCCCCCACTTTTCTATTTTTCCATTAATCCGTTATTTATGAGGTATTGGCAGGAGACATTAAACATTTCTTTCTTTCTTTCACTACAACCAAGTAGTATTTTCTTCCATCTTTTCACGCAATCAAAACTGAATAGTCCATTATGTATGAGCTATTAGTAGGACATAATGGTCATGCAAACTAACGAAATGGTGGACAAGTACAATTATAATAGGATAGTAGTGATTCTTGTGTCATCGAGAAAAACTCCCTTTCCTCTGGAATATTCATAAACATCTGTAATCAGCGTTGTTCTGCAATAAAAGCAACCTACTCTTAGTCTATTCTAAGACGTAAATTAAAAACATACGAAAATCCTTGTTGTACAAGTTGTCCGGACTAAACGCTTAGATAGCACTCAGTCCGACAGGTTTGACTTTATATTTCGAAGGTAGGTATAATAAAATAATAGAGTCGAATTGCCTGTACCACTGGCGGATGAGGTGCCCTGTCTATTATTTACCTTTGCTTTGATTGTTTAAGTTATAGAAGAACGCGCGTCCGCGCATACCATTTGTTTTATCACAGCTAAGCTGGTATACGCGCGTTTAATTGTTGATGTTTTATCTGATTGCTGAAGATTTATTCGGTATGCGTCTGGAGGCGAGAATGTTTCCTAAATTACTATTAACCTAATATTTTAGAATAAATAGATTTTGGTTATTTAAAATGATTACTGGATACGACCGTTCGTCGGGTCTTTCTTCTGAAGTTTAATGTTGTCAAATTGAAGCTTTGCAGAAATTCTTTAACAAATATCTTCATGTTTGTTTCTGAAGTGAAACTTTTCATTACTAAAATGGAGCATGAAATTATATCTTAAAATATATTTTTCGACAATTATTATAAGTAATTCTGCCATATTGGGCTTTCCTTTTCCTGGGTTCCCGCCTTTGGGTCATCCCAGCCATAGGTGCCGGCAGCAGCAAACTCCTTTCATTCTTCTCATATGCAGGAGTTCTGCGTTTTCTGCACCTGGGCAGTCCCGGCTGGACCTCTCCCAGTCTCTTGCGGCTGTTCCCAAGAACACAATTCCTCTTCACGTGCCCTAGTCTCCTACAAAACCAGCACCTTCTTGTTGGACAATTTACCGCAAAGTGGCCCACCTGACCACATATCCTACATTTTACTCTTCCTCTCTTCAACTGGGCCACCCTCTCCCTTATTCCTGGGGGGGACCTGCCCTCTACCTAAGTGGCTCTCCTGACCACATGTCCAACATTTTACTCTTCCTCTCTTCAACTGGGCCACCCTCTCGCTTATTCCTGGAGGGAGCTGCCCTCTACCTAAGTGACTCTCCTGACCACATATCCAACATTTTACTCTTCCTCTCTTCAAGTGGGCCACCCTCTCCCTTATTCCTGGGGGGACCTGCCCTCTACCTAAGTGGCTCTCCTGACCACATATCCAACATTTTACTCTTCCTCTCTTCAACTGGGCCACCCTCTCCCTTATTCCTGTGGGGACCTGCCCTCTACCTAAGTGGCTCTCCTGATCACATATCCAACATTTTACTCTTCCTCTCTTCAACTGGGCCACCCGAAAAGACGGCAAATATATTTATAAAACTGAAGACTAAACATAACAAGACCGTTGATTACAATTTTAGAATACATGCATCCCTCGACTAGTGCGCATTCGATTAATGAGTTTTCGATTAGAGCGCTAAAGTTTTATATAACAAAATTCTATTACTGCATATATAATATTCGATTATTGTGGTTACAAATTTTTAAGTTTAAGTAGAGTAATTGAAAACTGATTTTTTTATAGTTATCGATGTAAAATTAGCCGCATTAATCGAGGGACTTCTATATTATCAAAATTGTTAACCCATTATTCAATATAGTGTTATATATGTAACCATGTATTTATGCTTCGCTGATACAATTTTTGTAAAATCTAAAATCTTTTTCTAACTGATTTACACAAGCATATTTTCTCTGCTTTCTGATCAGAAAGAAATAATAATAATTTATTCCTACTATTAGGTAACATGGTAAAATTATATTCGTCCTTCCCTTTGTCTGTTAGAAAATTAGTTACAACCTGCCATTACTTTAAAGAAACAATGGAACATTCTGTTTTGTTTACGAAGAAAGATGATAGAAAAAAATAGATCAAAGACGCTGTTTCCTATTCGTGAGAAAAAAAAGCATACTACAGTGTAACCCGGATATAAGAGACCCGGATATAAGAGAAACCCGGATATAAGAGAGATTTTATCTGGTCCCAAATTAGAGCCTGTGTTAATGTATATAAAATAGACCAAACTCGGATATCTTCTTCTCCGGTCCCGACAACTCTCTTATATCCGGGTTACACTGTATTAGAAAGAAAGAAAGAAAGAAAGAAAGAAAGAAAGAAAGAAAGAAAAAAAGAAAGAAAGAGAGAGAGAAGGAAAATATAGTGGAGGTGATAAAGTTATCATGCATTTAACTTCTTCATTGAAATATAATCCCTCGTCAATTTTTAATCTTTTAATTTATATCATACTTATACCTGTTATTGTAATATTTTGCCGAAACTGTTAAACTCAAATATTTAACGATGCAATAGGGAAATTTCCACAGATATTTTATAGTCATGGACAGAGGTTCCCAAGTTTGTTTTTTTTTTCTGTGGGCCGAATTTTTAGAATGGAAATTTGCTCGCGCTTCACCAAATTTTATGTTATGAAAAAGTACATTTAAAATTAAATAAAAAACAAAACAAAACAAAACAAACAAAAAAAAATCAGAAAGAGTGTTAAAGGGAGATAACCACGGATTCGAAGTTCAATCATTATTATTGATAACTCTCTCCTCCAAATTGCAGGGCCTAGTTATTTTATTCTTAATATTTGATATAATGCAAAATTGTCACAATGATAAAACCGATCAGTAATTATGACTATTTATGCTGAGACTCCTGCATACAACTACAAATAATTCATAAACATATTTTAAATTTTGAAATCATATTTACTTTTTGCATATTATGTTTTTTTCCCCCAAAAACTGTTTTTAAGTATTTGATTGTCTTTCAATCATTCCGCCTCATTTATCTTTTTCCGTCTTACCTATGAGGCACGCCACACCGTTTGGGGACCACTTTTCATTCAGTTCCCACGGAGCCTATTCCATAATTAAATCAAGAATTTTGATTAATAAAAAAACATTGAAAAAAATCGTATAATTTACAGAGGTATTATTAGTCGTTTTTAGTTTATTAATTATTAGCCATCACTGACAAATCACTTGTTAAATATTTTCTTAATAATTACGTTAGAAGTAATTTACGACTAACCTTCTCGCCTGGAGTCATAGACACAAACTGCAAGCTTCATGGACATTACTTGCCGTAGCTTTGTGTCTTGTAAAGCGCAGAGAATAAAAAAAAATATAACAATTTCTTAATGAAGAAGTAATTTATAACATAGTATTCAACACCCTAATTGTAGCAAATTTTACTCTTTTGTAAATATTATCAGCAAAAATGGCATTATCTTCTGGACGACCAAATAATTTCTCTGCAAAGTCTTTCTGATTATTCTTATACTTTAGTTGTTGCTATTGTCATTATTAATTTTCCGGCTTGTGTTTGGAAAACAAGCAACGCCATATTCTTCAACGCTTTTAATGTGCCATTTATTGCTTCTGTTTTCTTTGAGATTAAAATGTCTTCATTGCTCTCTCGAAGAATAATATTTTTTGCGGATATCAACGAAAACGCGTTGCTCTTTTGTGATATCAACGAACACTTGTTGTCACATTCGTAATGCTTGTTGTAGTAGAGACTTTGTAATCGAAGATACAACTATAGTACGCCTTTGAACAATGCTGATGTCAGACGCCTTCGAATAGCACTCGCACTAATAGTACTTACTCGATAATACTCGCTCGTAAAGTAACCACCGTATAGAGAAATAGTATAGTGAATAGAGTAGAGAATAGTGGTCTGTATAGAATAGAGGATAGAGTAGAAATAGAGATCATTTAGACGTCACGCGACTTACTACTTATGCATTTCCTCTATGGTCACGTGGTCTACTTAATTCATTAATGGGATCGCCTGTGTTTGCTCACTGGCGATCTATGATCAAACTCAAGTGTCGGCATTGACACTTTATTTCTATATAACAATATTTTAATTTTCAAACTGTAAACACTTATAAGTTTGATCTTGATATTTGTGAGACCCCATTTTCGTGTTATTACATTCATAATTTGATAAATGTACAATTAATTTATAATAAATAATTAACAATGAATTTACAATTTAACAGCAGTACTTCAGCCTAGAATAGAAGCATTAGAAAGGAAATACTACAAAATCATTATCTGTATGTCCTCCGTAGAAGACTGCACAAATACGCAGAGTGAGACACTGTCAGACAAGAAACAGGACCATTGGAATGATCCTATGACCACACCAGGTAATGAGACTGATGTTGAATAGAATGATGATTCCACGTTTATAAAAATTATATATCGTCTCATTTTTTTTTCTTTTTATTCAATGTTCACCAAATGCAAGGCGCAACAGTCCATAATGGTAGAGGGTTACCGAATGAGCGGGTTGTATGGACGTAAGAGGAGGAAGCAAGTGTAGATTATGAGGATATATAGAATAGATAACGATTGATTCTAGATTTCAAAAGGCTAAGAATATAGTGATAAGAGAAACATTCTCTCGGGAGTCCGTTCAACAAATTAGCTATCTGAGTGAAACTTCCATTTTACCAAATGAAATATGACAAGAATGAAGCTGATTTAACCCTCTGTACTTGGCATGGTATGTCCTAGCTGAAAGGGTCAGAACTGGTTGAACTAAGGAATTGTAGTTCGCCAAAACACTTACAATGGAAATAGTGAGTACTGATAGGTGGCGACATTTCTTCTGTGGAAAATGGACTATAAGGTTGAAAATAAGTAAATGTAAGTGCTTTTGATATCTGTCAAAGCTGGATGTTTGATTGAGGTTTTATTTATCCAAAAGGCAAAATACAAATCAGCAATTTGCATGTTATTTAAAGCCAGAAAAACTTTAGGTGTAAGAATATTTTGTGATAATAAGGATTTACTAATAATTAGCACAGCTGGTGTCTTCATACCTTTCCCATGTGTATTCTAGCGTAAATGTATATAACAAGCCCGACTTGAAAAAGAACTCATCTCACTCATTTTTAATTGCAAGCTATTATCCATAACACCACACGTACATCCAACATTACAGCACCTGGTATTCCCAAGCGGTCACTCATCTTGATTTGACTAGGCTCGACATTTCTTAATTTTGGTGATCATACGAGAAGTGGTGTTTCAACGTGTTATGTTCGTAAGCTTTGTAAAAAGCTGGAAAGTGAGGATTGAGCAGCTCCAGCCCATATATGGCAGTAATACTCCATTTTCTTTTATTTGATCAGAGTATTGTAAAGATAGGGTGTGGTAGGAGGTGTAAATGTGACAAGAAATCGACAATTTTTCAGGCATCTTTAGCATTATATCGGATATATTAAGATTACAACCGTTAATCTATTTGAAAATATCACCGACAGAGAAAGAGACTTGGTGATCATGTATCGAAGACAAGTGGCGTCTGGAATAATCTAGACACTGGTTCGCATAAATATCTCGCTGGGAATTTTTTATATAAGTTTAATAAACGTGTCGATTCAGATGACAGTGCCGCAGGGGAAATGCTGTACCAAATAAGTTCGTGCCGGTGATGGCGGTGGGGATTAAAAGAAGCAAACCGGTATTTGTATTTCGTACACAAGAGCCAGTCAGTTAAGTGCCATAAGTTATACTCGCTTTGACAATCATGTACTTTCGATTCATGACTGACTAACAGAATATTCTCCCGCAGTAGGTTACTGCTTCTTTCTGAGATAGAGCGGTTGCCAACCAAGGCTATAAGACCCAGTCTATTCTGCTATTCAAACTATAGTTATAAAGAAAAAAAGATGAACTATACCTTTCTCAAAGTTATTTGCACGTAAGCAAGTATAACGAACCGGACTGTGACTCGAACTCGGCTCATCGATTTCTCATTCGGAGCTGATATCTATTATACCACAACGCAGAGCCGAAGCTAAATAACACCAGCACCTTATATATATATATATATATATATATATATATATATATATATATATATATATATATATATATATATATATATATATATATATATATATATATATATATATAAAAAATAAAAAAAAAAAATAAAAAAAAATATGTCGTTTAGGCTATTGATTTGATGGAAATGTGCAAAAGGTCATATACAAATCACTTTAAGTAATTGGTTTAATTAAATCCAATTATTCAGTTAGAATTTCTATTTATTTTGTCAAACCGAAGAAACGGCCACCTGGCAATATGGCGTCTTCATTTTCTCTTTAGATCAACCCCCAACCACGTTGGAGTTTTCCTCAAAATAAAGGTAGATAATTCTGTTTAAAGACAAATGATAAAGCAATCCTTAACACATCTTGAATCATTATTTCCTAGTTCTCACACACACAGTCATCAATCAGAGAAATGTCTTGTCATGAACGACTCGACTTGCGAATTCCAGGAACAGCAGGTGCGCTGGGAAAGATAGCGACATATCACACAATAGAGAATCAAGAGGAATCTATACTTCTGCGATACATGAACTTCAGGTGTGAAAACAAGGATTTGCATAATAAATTCTGACATTGTTATTTTTCATCCAAAGAGCAATTTGTCTTCTGTCACCTACAAATATATCTTTAATGTGTATTTTATTTTTACAATTTTATCTTTAGTTCTGTACATTAATAAATCTGTTTAAAATTATGGAATATAAATCTCGAATGATTTTGTTCATCAGTGAACTGAAACTGACGACAGCCATTTTCCAGACTTTGCTTTCAACACGCTGATACCTTATTATTTTCTTGTTTCTATAGCAACCATTCCAACTATCTAAGACTCAAAAATTGTTAGGATCCCTAGATATGAATATAATCATCAAGGAGTAAATATAAAATCTTCTTTACTTCTTTATGACAGTTTCTTTTTTTTTTTCAATTTGGATGTTTTAAATTTCTTTCTTTCTTTTGTTAATTTACGTTATTTCTTTCATTCTTTTTTCTTTTTTTCTGTCTTGCATTTTTTCTTTCTTTTTCTGACTTGCATTTCTTTCATTCTATTTTCTATTTGTGTAATTTCTTTCTTTTTCTTGCATTTCATTCATTGATTCATTGATTCATTCACTCATTCATTCATTCACTCATTCATTCATTCACTCATTCATTCATTGTTTCTTTCTTTCAATTTCTGCCTTGCATTTCGTTTGTTCTTTTTTCTGTCTTGTATTTTTTTTTACTTTATCGTGCATTTCATTCTTTCTTTTTCTTTTTTTCTGTCTTGCATTTCATTCTTTCTTTCTTTTTCTTTTTTATTTCTTTTCTTTCTTTTTTCTGACTTGCATTTCTTTCTTTTTTCTATTTGTGTAATTTCTTACTTTTTTCTGTCTTACATTTCATTCTTTCTTAAACTGTCTTGCATTTCCTTCCTTCCTTCTTTCTTTTATCTGTCTTGCATTTTATTTTTTCTTTATTTTTTCTATTTGCGTATTTTTTTCTTTTTCTGTCTGACATTTAATTCATTCATTCTTTTTCCTTTCTTTCTTGTATATCTTTCTTTCTTGCATTTCTTGCTTTTTGTCTTGTATTTTTACTTTCTTTCTTTCATTTACTTATCGTCCCTTTTCTTTTTTTCTTTTGTGTATCTTGCATTTATTTATTTCTTTTTCTGTCTTGCATTTGCTTTCTTCCTTTCTTTTTCACAAGTTCGGTTTTTTTTTTTTACTTTTTGCGTATCATTGCATTTCTTCCTTTCTTTCTTTCTTTCTTTCTTTCTTTCTTTCTTTTATATTATTCTCTCTACTTTAATTTTTCCAGCATTATGCAATAGCTCACCCCTAATCATGTTTTGGTTTTTGCTTACTCGACCCTACCTATTTTTCCATCCCCATCCTAGCCAACCAATTTTATCTCTAGACGTATATTTTGTTCACGAAAACACAGTGTAAGCTCTCACGAGAGCTTAGTAAATATTATCGATTTCATTTTAAGTTTATCACCTTGCAAATATCGAAGATATATGGGTATATGAGGATGGTTGAACTGTCAACATGGATTCTAAAAGAAATAGAGAAACGATAGTAATGATCATGAGGCGTCCGTAGTGGATATTGTGAGCTGTAATTAGATAAGAAAAAATATTTTATCGCAAAAAAAATAACAGAAAAACAACCAATTCAACAGAAAATGCTAAATATGGAGATAATAACAGAAGCAAACAAAGGAAATTTACGACATTTAGTAAAAGAAGCAAAAAAACTGTAGGAATCCAGTAAGAATGTTTGCAGTACGAGATTAATCAAGTCCTTGTGTACATATTTTGTAGCTGGGCGCAAACCTAACGCCATTTGGCTTCAGTGCTTAGTCTGTTGCAAGGAAAAATGTTTCTCTGTATCATGCTAGACAATGTTTCTCGCCTGAAACAATCTTACAATTTTTTTTACAAATCTAGCATTCGTCCATGTCATGTTTTTGCCAAATATAGTCTGGTGCCCCTGCTGCTATATATTTAGAGACCTATGACAAAATCTAAAGACGAATCTAAAATGCCATTCGTCCTGAGCTGGTATTTTCATTTCAGTCACATTCTCACCGCCAAAAGGTAGCTTCCCTGTTCCTTTTTTATAAATACTTTCATGGGGATGGTTCCGAAGACCTTTCTTCTACGGTAACGAGAGGAATTTAAGCTTAGAAGTAGATTAACGGAAAAATCTCATAATTTTACGTACTGGCTAGACATGACTGTAAGTTCAAGTGGCAAGGAAAAGAGGCAGACGATGCCATTTGCAAAATATACCTAAAAACAAAATGGAGACTATGGAGGACGTATGATCTTGTGTACGAAGAGAAATGGTTCTGGCATTCACAACCGTCTGTATCCAAGAATGAACAAGTAATGTTCATGTGGTAAACGGTTATCTTAACTAACAAACGCTTGTAGAGCAATCGCCCCTGATATCAATAGTTCCTGATAAACATGGCAGTACTTATGTGAAGACGGAGTAGACAAAAATGCAGAAGAACCAGGATTTGGAAGGGTAGATCAGAGAAATATAGTAGGTAGCAGTTGTTCCTTAATGTTTTCTCCCCGGTTTGGGGGTTACCTATTTGCTAAGACACCTTGGAAGTGCATAGATGGAACAATAGCAATATTTAACCATGTCAACCCCCCTGAGGAAAAGGTTGTGTCTATGTTACGGGTAAGAGCTACGATGATAATCCTCCGACTAAAACATCTAAGAGCTGCAGAGGGTCTCAAATCAAATAATAATATTAATAGCATAGAGGATTTACTGGGTGTATGGGGGAACCTTGGTTTGTCAAGAGGGTATGTTATTTTAGTTTAAAATATCAACTCCTTATGGGTCATTTAATGTCTAAATTTAATTTTCTTAAGAGGATTAGTAATTTCATTTACACAAATGTATTCCTGGTAATTAAAAAATGTATTGCTGGTAAAAGTTTCTATATTGCTGATATTTTTTATATATAATGTATTTTCATATTTTCATAATGTTTTGACCCCGGTTTGGGGGTTAACTATTTGCCCATAGCTAAGACACTAAAAAGTGCTACCACTCCGGGTCAGGGTGAACCTGGGAACAATAGCAATTAAAAGATAATTCAACGGTCTTCACCCCCTCCCCGATAAGAGGCCTTGCTGCCGGATGTGTTTTATCGTCATACCAAGGACGGATGAGCATTGGTAAATTAAATTGGGCTGCAGTAAATATCCCGTTCAGTACCACAGATTCAATTGTCAGTTGCCTAACCATAACTATCTGGGCATATCCTGTGCTTCTGTTATTGACTGGGTGTAGTGGGGAATCATTATGGCCAAATGTCAAGAGGGTTGCTTGTTTTTAAGTTTAAAATATGAGACCGCCATGACGACTTGGGAATCACATTTAGATACTTGATAACACCAACAATCGAAGCCAGTCTAAGTGAATTAGATGGCTAAAGGGACTGACTTATGAAACTTATTTCGAATAACAAATGATAAAACAGTAGAATATTAACCTGATGTAATTTGTTATCACATCAAATTTTTCATTATATTTTACACATAATTATTATTATTATATCTATTTTCTAATTTGCTTAAATTATAGTTTATCGTCTGGTATATCATAATGGGTATGTGCTTAGGGTTTGTGTCATTGGAGACCTTTTGTCTATATAATAATAATAATAATAATAATAATTCTAATGAGAAGAAGTAGAAGCTGCCTGTTCTCCTACAGCTTATTCTGCAACAACAACATGTAAAAATGTCTTTTTTTTTTTTTTTTTGGTCAATAACAACAACAACAACTGGTTGGGACCCGGAAACAAAACAATAAGAAATCAAATGAAATAAAATAATAATAATAATAATAAAAATCCTGTAGGGAGATTTTACTAAGGTTCTTACGAAGATGAGCGTTCTAAGACAAGATGGTTTTTCTACCAAACGAATCTTATTCGGTTATTTAAACTTAGCATATAAAAAACAGTTCTAAACTATTACTAATATCAATCCTTCTAATGAGGAGATACGAAACACAGGAGATAGAAGCTGATGCATTGATCATCTTGGTTCATGAGTAGGGAGAGTAAGAAGTGATGAAGCATCATAACTTGCCAAGAGTGCTTTCTCTTTAAGTTTGAAGGATGAGGGAGACAAGGCAACTTGCGATTCACATGATATATTTGGAAAGACCGTCGATTAGAGAGCTCCTGTGTGGTCTGGAACATTCCCTTTATTTTTCGAAATGGCTAATAACTGCAAGTTAATATCTGCTTTTAGGAAAACCTTTCCCTATATCACACACATTTGGCTGAGTTGTATGTGTTTCGTTTATCCTTATCAGACTCGATGGCATGATAGGTAAATTGTACCTGGTATATTTATACGTGTGTGATGATAAACGTACATAACAAAATCTGTTGTTTAATAGTAATAGTAGTAAAAAAAATCATGCAAGAAATATTTCAATTCTACGAATTACTGATCTACGCTAGCATATATATATTTAATCAATTCATCGAGTGTGATAGAAACCTGAACAGAATGCAGAAAGCACTGGACGGCCGTTCCGTCCTATATTTAGGACTGATCAGTAGTGCGCATCCACTATCGAGAATTGAAACCCTGATAGTAAGGTTGTCAAGCTAACATCATACCAACTGTTCCACTGGGCCTCGGCGACGAAGAGATTGCAAATCAGACTCAATGTAGCGCTGCTCGCTCACTTATTCCGTGGTGGAACTCTAACTGAGTTCTCTGTAACCATAGGACTGTGCCCCCTGGAATCACGGCTACTCTCACCAAACCACTCACTCTAGAGCATTAGAAACCGCTTCAAGCAATGCTGTACACAGATAGTAATTGTTAGGAGGACTTGATAATTACATTATGATAATTATATGAATTAATTAAATATAATTATCAAATCCATCTATCTAATAATTATCTATCTATCTATCTATCTATATATCTATATATATATATATATATATATATATATATATATATATATATATATAAACAAGTGTACGCATGCGTTTGTATTTGTGTATGTTTGTCGTTAACATACAAAACACACATATTTTTCATTGAGTTCCATTGAACTATTAGATAATTAATTGTATATCGAATATTTTTACGAAAATAGTTACTTGTTTTGGTAAGCACAGAAGATTTATTGAAAGGCACCGCCATATATATATATATACATATATATATATATATATATATTTATATATATTTAACGGCAACAGTCCAAGATAACAATCTGGTCGAATGACAAACGCAAGAATTATATGAAAAAAAAGGGGGATAATAAAGGGTAACACTTTGTTGGTTAGATTCTCTCACATCCAATAATAATAATAATAATAATAACTTCCTTAGAGTCTACGTGGGTTATGATTAGCGCATACAAAATAACATTATGCATCAACGAGAATATGTTAAGAAGGAAAATGTACACAAAATCTTTCGTGGCATTCTGATTCAAACTGATCAACCAGCCCAAACCAAATTTCTCTATTATTCATCTTAAAGAACGGAGTTTTCCTTCCATCAGCATGGTTGATGGTAGCCTCAAGTAGGGTTAACTTAGTAGACCTTCTTACGTTTATCACTGATATATGAAGTGGAATGATTATATTAAATTATATTGCTAAGTACACTGCTAAAGAAATTCGGTTCACTGTTAGGCTATACAGTTTTTCTTGCCAGATTCTCTCTTGCACTTATGTTTGCCATTCTACCGTGCTTCGAATATTGCTGCAATATCTCGTCTAATGCTTCGTTTATATATCCAGAGGTTCTTGACAAAAGCCAAAAAAGAATCTACAATGTTAACAATCCTGACCTGGCATCTCGGCTTCAGTAACTATCTCACTGCCGTAACGTAGTTTCCCTGTGCCTTTTACATAAATATTTTCATCGTAATTCGTTTGACATGTTTTCCTGTCTGGTACCTCGTCTTCAAGAATTTAAACGCTGTACTAGATTGACAGCAAGGTCACATAATTTAACTGTTCAAATTGTTAGTTGTAACTGTAAATTCTGTGCTAATTTCTTCTTCAGGACTTCTCACTTGCAGGACAATATTACAGCTTCCTGATTTCCTGTCAACTACGATTTTCGAAAATTTAAATGCAGTATCAATCATAATCTTATGTCTCTTCGGATTCTGTTCTTTTGTTGTTTTCTTTCTTTCTTTACCCCTGTAACCTCTTGCGGCCTGGTAGATTTTATTACATTGAAAAGTTTTGAACAATAAAAAAAATAGTGTCAGTAGATTTCAGTGTCCCAATCGACCAATAAATAAAATTAAATGAAGGCGAGGAACTAGATAAATATCAGAACTTCGTCAAAGAACTGAAGAACTAAAACCTGAGAATGAAAATGAGTCAACGATTGTTGAATATAAGGAAAATACAGCGGAAAACTTAGTGAAAAGCCTGAAGAAACAGAAAATGCAAAGAAAGAATCGAGATTAGCAGTGAATTTTCTGGCATATCTGAGATGCAGTTTGCCTTATCCTCACTTTTCAGCCGTAACAAAGTTCAAAATTATTTACGCGGCCTTGTTGGCAAGGAATTATAAAAACGTTACTTGCCTCTTGCTCTTCAGTAGTTATTTTCATGACAAATCTCTAGGCAAGTTGTATTTCTTGTTTCCGAATCCCTAGACCTTTACAACTAGATCACTCCATCACCCGTACACTGAGTCATCTTCATATACCAAAGAAGAAATTCCATTCATACAGCTTCATCCCCAGAACTGTTACATTGCGGAACAATCTCCCAAAAGTATTATTTTTCTGGTCACTACAATCTTAACATTTTTCATGAAAACAGTTAACTCTCCTACATATAATATGTTAACTTACTTCCTCACTTTACTCCCGTAAATCAACCTCATTTGGTAACCCGCTAGTTTGAGTGAATCTTCGGCCTAATATTTGAGTGCTCAATGGTATAAAAATGTCTTGATAATTACGGCACAACTGAGGAGACTTATCATCACCTATTCTTCATTACGATCCATCAGCTCTGCAATTGGTATGAACACAAAAGCAGGGCAAACAATGACGTAAACAATATCAAGAAAAAAAATGAAAGAGCATCTAATAGAATACGAAAACTAAGCTAAATTCACTGGGGAAATATATAAAGGTAAGCAATACCATTTATTGGGAACCTACCACCTGTATTCGGGTAAGAAATGAGTTAAGTAAGTATATAAAAAATAAGACGAGTGTGTGAAAAGTATGCATTTTCTTACGGGGTTTATGTAATCTATACAGCGACGATATTAAATGAATTAATATACCTACCAAGATTTATATTCAGAGGCTATAATCTTAACAATATAGAACATAGCGTTAACAATGTGTCGATATCGGTTGCAGAAGGAAAATAGAAAATGTAGCAAAAGAAATAGAGAAAAAAAGGATTAACCATACATTATAAGAAGACTGAATTTATGATTTTAAGAAAGTGGGACAGGCAAAGACTTGCGTTTTCAGTTCTAGATCTCACAGTCAAAAATGTATAGACAGTGAAAAGTGTGACACAGAGAACTGAGGGCGCATCGAAATGAATTGGCACAAATTTTGCTCTAGTATTTAGGTTAGAAGGCTCAATCTAGCAACTTATCAACACTTGTATTATTTAATGTCTAAGTATTACAAGTCTAGAACGAATTAAAACATAGTTAGACATGAGTTCATTTTCCGTTACAGGAAAAAATGTAGACATAGGCCAGGTTTGGCTTACATTGAAACAAAATGCGTAACGCTGTCTGATCACAAATATCGATACCGGTGCCATAAAACGAAAACTACAAAACATATCAATTCGGCATTTAATCTCCTTTGAAGTAGTCTCCTTCTGAAGCAACACAATTTATGCAGCGTCATTTCCTTTTGATGGAAGGATTTCTGGAACTTCTTTGTTCGAAGAACGAGCAGCTGCCTCGTCTTGGACTGCATCGTCATTTTGAAATCTTATTCCTTTCAAGTGGGATTTGATTTTGAACTGGAAAAGTTTCAATGGACGTGATATGGGGAATATGATGTTCATCGGATATGTATAATGTTGAGCTTGGCCACACCCTGCTGCACAAGCCATAGTCATTGATGAAACCACTGTGATGTGGTGAGATAATCACTGTGTATGCACTTTCCTTCCAAGCACTGCTATAAATAACGCAAGTGAGCGATAACGTGTTCATTTGCGAAAGAGGACAATCTGTGCCAAGCCACTTCACTCCGCTACCATAGCAACAATCTCGATACGTTTTTATCAGATCTCGTACTTATGTCCGCTTTACACTAATTAAAAAGCCAGACTAATTAAAAAATAGCCAGTTTGCACTAATTAGAAAGCCGTTTTATATTAGAGTAAAATATATATAGACCTAGGTCTTCGTTAGTGTAAAAAGGAAGTAGATACGGACCCAGTTTACACACAAAGTTAAAATAGACGGCTCCAAATTACAATAGAATCAAATATAATGGCTAGAACTCATTTAGTGAAAGCATCTGGCAATTTGATCAGTGTTAGAATACACACATCATGTAGTTGCAAAAATATCAATGCCTGTTCAATTATATGAGAACTATTGCATCAGATGCAGCCTTGAAACAACATTGGATTCAAATCCACGCATAAAAATATTAAAATTTGCTATCACACTTTCAAAAGCACTCAGTCCAATCTTTGGAGATTTTTGTTTGGAAATTGCAATACTTTAAGAGAAATAGAAAGATTTCACTGTTTAGATACCTTGAAATACTTCAGGTGATACATTCCTGTTCTAATAAAAGGGGAAGACACACAGAGGAAAACAAAACGTCCCCAGGATCATCTGTTGCTTAATGTTAGGTAAATCGTACGTATTGACTTCCCACACAATCTTAAACAAAAGAGGTTAGAAAAGAAACTTATCAATACAAGAAAGAGCGATAACAGTTAATGGAGTTGAGAAACCTATTTTTCTGAAGGACAGTTTTAAGAGTAATATTTTTTAAATTGAAACCGGAAGTAATCTTGTTCGATCAATGAATGCTGAATATTTCCTTCTAAAGAAACAGCTAATCTCACCATTATAATTAGGAGTCTCCCCACCCCCACTTACTTCATCATCGAAATTATCGAAAAAAATCCGAATTAATTAATAGATATATAAACTTAGGTACATTTTACGCTAGAATAAAAAAGAAATAAGGCATCATTTCGTTTTATACATGATTAAAAAGTATGCATATATAAGATTTACACTGATTAAAAAAATACGTAGCTTCGGTTTACATTAAAATCAGAAAGGCACAGATAGATCCAGTTTACACTAGTGTTAAAAAAGTGTTGATGTAAGTTCTGTTGATACTCGAAATAAAATTACTGATCCGGTTTACAAACGAGAGTTCAAAGAGACAAACACAGCTGCAGCTTTCCTTAGGCTCAAAAACTTGAATATAGGTTCTATTTAAACTTGAGACTAAAGCAGTAAAGTTGAGTTTAAAAATATAGTAACAAGATAAAATTATCCGCCTGAAATATAGCATGTTTATTTTAGGTTCTTCCCCTCGGCAGGGGATACAGTCGACATATTCTAATCCTCCACAACAGGGTAATGATGTAGTTGTGATAACGGTATTTGACTTGATGTTCCTAATGAATAAGAACAAAGGGAATAGACAGTTTTGTAGCCGTAACTGTAAAAATCGCATTACACTCGATGCGATCAGAAAACAGTTCACCTATAGCATTAAATACGACGACTGCTTCGAGGAATTGTAAAGGCGACAGCGATAAATAATTGTGATAATGATTATGGCGGTTGTTGGTAATACGGATGATGATAGTGTAAAATATTTTCCTGCGACCACAATTGTGTTGACATACGTATAAACACCAGCTTCGAAGATTACCGGTCTGCACGCAAGCTTAATGGCACCCTGGATACCACTTAAATTATTTCCTGCGTTAAAATATGCGTATGCGCTTCCTTCTTTCCGGCACACACACACACACACACACACACACACACACACACACACACACACACACACACACACACACACACATGTACGTACGTATTCATATACAGAGATTATCACATACGTGCACACAAATGCGTAGAAGGCATCTGTTAAGATTTCTGTGGGTAAAAAGAAGCGAGTGTTTGGCCAAATGGTTTAAAGCATGGAAAGTACAATTAGGGAAAAGAGTTCAAATAATAGCTGACGAAATTTGAATTTCCATCGTCTTAATGATAATTGATCTGTGGTTAGTTTAAAGGTTATCGGCTCAAAACGTGGAATCAACGAACCGAGTTCAAATTCCGGGCTAGTCTGTTGTGTTCATTTTCACAGAAGTCTCTTTGCAAAATGAAACCGTGTTTTCCTCCAAGCTATGGGTTAAATAACACAACATACTGGGCTCTCTTGCTTTGGATCGAAACCAGTCTAGAAGAAGGACAATTTTAAATTCAAAACAAGTCTGAGTTGAGATTTTTTTATCAGGCTGTCTAGCCAGTTGAAGAGATGGGTTTGCATATACGACGCTAATGGGTTACAGGACTCGTGATCGTAAGCAATAATGGTAATGGGGAGATTAATCTTTTCCATTGACGAAGAATTCGACATTCATTGACAAAACAGTTTGCGCTACTGTTGGATGAAATTTATAAAATCTTTTTTTTTAATAGCATTTCAAGTCCACTAGCAGTTATCACCTTGTAAAGTCAACATTTTGTTATATCATTACTTTCCATTCTAGTAATCCAGTTTAGCTGGGGGAGGAGAAGAGTATTCATGCCTTTCCCAAAGGTATTAGTTCGTAAGTGAATGTAACAGATTTGACTGGAATACGAACACGGCTCTCAGATTCTTCAATCCTCTCCGCTACCCATTACTCTACCATTTCTCCTCTCACCTTAATAGTAACTTTTTTTCTCATATTCTCGAACACTCAATAATCTCTTTAGTGTCTTTATCGTCGAGATCGGGGTGAAAGGATTACAAAAAGAGCTAGAAAGGACAGGAAATTGGGCGAGGGGAGAGCCTTAATCTCTCATGCCCTGAAAGGACGAGGCGGATACAAGAAAACTATCAGAAATCGGTCCGACGTCTACAAACTGGATGTGTACGTCAGGTAACGTGCTTCCTCATTCGGTAGACGGAATTAATCTGATGCGAACCCAGTTTCTTTAATCTGGCATGAAATTTGAGTGCAATTTCTATTCCGTTTTTAGACAAGAGATAGTCACAAATTATAGACCGTAGAACTCATTCTTTCAATCTAACCTTCTGTAAGATTCGTTTATTAAAAAAATCTGAGGACAGTGGTTTATGTTTTAACCTGTAACATTTTCTTTCTTTCTTTTTAACCTGAGAATTCGAGATACTCTAATATATATATATATATATATATATGAAAAACGAACACTCGTTTCCACTTTTGTGAGGTCAACGAATACTCGTTGTCACATTCGTAATGCTCGTTGTAGTAGAGACTTTGTAATCGCAGATACAACTGTAGTACGCCGTTGAACAATGCTGGTGTCAGACACCGTTGAATAGCACTCGCACTAATAGTACTTGCTCGATAGTACTGTCTCGAAAAGTAACCACCGAATAGAGAAATAGTATAGTGAATAGAGTAGAGAATAGCGGTCCTTATAGTAATCGAAGAGAGAATAGAAATGGTGATCCGAATAATAATAAAGGATAGAACAGAAATAATGATCAATTAGATATCATGCGACTTCCTACTTCTGTGGTTCTTCTATGGCCACGTGGTTTACTTAATGAATAATGGGATCGCTTTTGTTTGCTCACAGGAATTCTATGTACAAACTCATTGAAGTGTCGGCGCCGACACTTTATTCCTATATATATATATATATATATATATATATATATATATATATATATATATATATATATGTGTGTGTGTGTGTGTGTGTGTGTGTGTGCGTGTGCGTAGGGTGCGGCAGAAATACTTCCCACATATACCTTCCAGAAATATCACCCAAATAATGTTAAGACATTAACTAGATGAAGATATCATTGCCTGTAATGACTTCCCATTATGTCGGAGATATTTCTGCCGCACCCTATGTACGTAGAATCGTACAGTCAGATGAACCGAACATATGATTTGATTATAGTGGTAACGTTTTGTGCAGAACCAACCAATGTTTTGGGAGTGCTAAAATTGGACACCCGGCGCGGTAGTGCAATTGATAAAGGCTTGGACTGAGAAATCGCAGAGCCGCGTTCGCATTCCAGTCGAATTCATTGCATTCATTTAAGTGCAGATGCATTTGTGAAAGGTATAAATCCATTTTTTCTCCATTAGCACTGGTTAAATAGTAGAAAGGATTGGGTCCTATAGAATTCTTTAGCAGCCAGTATAAAAAAGAAAGCCCTAAAATCAAAACCACTAAGATAGTCGCTTGGAGACACACTCATACATATATATATATATATAGTCAAAATAATTATTTGGTGGTGTTGTTGTTTATGGCAAAGCAAATAATAATTGTCTTATCAAACTTTTCATTTTTCTATTTTGGTCATTGGAAAAACTAATTATTAAGCAATGAATTAGGAAAAATAATAACGATGAGATACGGCAAGAAAAGGCAATCATCAATAAAACTTTTGCGAAAGCAAGCAAATAAACATCCATTTTAGTTCATAAAAATGCAATCAGACTTTTTTTTATATTTTTAAATAATGTTTCTTTATTAGAAGCAGAATTTCCAGTCAAAAAATGGCACCTTGTTCACAAGTGAAGCGATTACTCTAGCGACAAAATGATTCCTGAAGCGTCGACTGTAAAAACAGACGCCTGTTCAGAGAAGTCAACACTTTGAAACTTATAATAAACATATGCCTATAAGATTGTTTATAGAAAACAAAGGAAAAGAAAAACATGACAAATTAGTCTGCATTTGACGTTAACACAAGAACTTAGAAAATCCACTGATATATTTTGACTTGAAGAAAGTCTATATGCATGGTTTAGAATCTAAATATTTAAACTTTAGATCATATATATGTATATAATTTTTTCTCGGTAGAATCCACTTGGCACATTTAAAAATCTTTCGTTCGAATGGACTTGGCGTGACTTCACCCTGACTTTTCTGCAAATATTTTCATGACAACTGCTCTGACGAGCTGTTTTCCCTGGTGCCCCGAGTACATGAATTTGAGGGTACCCCTAGATTAGCATCTACGTACCATATAGCTAAATGCAACCGCCACTTCTACTCTTTCTTTTCACGCACTTCTCGCCTGTTGAACTCCCTTTCGTTTACTTACTTCCTTGATTACTACAATCTTTAAAAGGTTAAATGCAACCTCACCCTTTTATCTTCTTGGATACGTTTAGCGTTTGCCCTTTCCAGAACCCTCGCTTTTAGTCCCTCTAACCCCAGGCTTACTAGTGGCCGCGAAGGATAAATTTTCGTCTAAATTACGCAATAATGAAAATGATGCTGACATCTCATTTTAACAGATATATTTACCAAAATTACACAAAAATATCTTGAAATATTTTAGAGTAAATTTATTCAGTAAAATTGCCATTGGCTTCAACCACGGCCTCCAGACGACTTTGAGAATTCTGGACGGTCTTCTTGTTTAAATTGGTGATGCTGACATAATCCTTGCCTTCATTTCATCTTTGGTGTTACAAAGAGTTTTGTTGGTCTATCACTCAACTTTGCCTCACAAATAATAACCAAGGGGATTGTATTCTGGAGGTTAGGTGGCCAGATGTGGTCACAGAAATTGTCTGACAGCCATGATGGTTTTTCTTGCTTGTGTGGCAGGGTGCAGCATACTGCTGCTAGATATAAAGTCTTCCAGCAGCCGCTCTCTTGACCCAGGACAACACAACGTCCTCAAATCACTTGATGCAGGCATCCGTGTTGAATATAAGATCCTAACCAACAAATTCGCGAGTTCTTTTCTCATCAGATCGGTCAAAGTGAGTTTGTCAAGCTTCCCTACCTTGGTAATAGGCATTAGATTAATCCAAATTTTCCGATTCCTCTGCACTGTTTTCAGACGGACACCGAAACACGCTGACATTTTCATATTGGAGCTTCCGCTGCCAAGCAGTACAGGATGCTACTTCCAAATTTCTGATGAAGTGAATTTCGTCGTCGTGATTTTTTTTCTCACTGTTGTGTTCAACTGAGCCTACTATACTGTGAAGTCGACGGAATGAAAAGCAAATAATGCGCATGCGCAAACTTAAGAATAAAACATGGCGACAATTTACCCATCGACTATTATACAATTTTTTTCATTTTATAAAATTCGATGTTATTACACTTGCATATTATATTTCAGTTGGCGTCGTTTTGTTTTTATCGCATTCATATTTCATATATAATATTATGTTGCTCTCATTCCTCTACTTGTCACGTCTGGTATGGTTGATAGGGAATGTTAAACGGAACATTTATTTAATGCACGGAAGCCAGTTGCTGTCACTGCTGTACCTGTCACGTCTGGTGTTCTTCCTGAGGAATATCAGACTTCTCAAACTTCAATAGTGTCGAACTGCTAATGAATTGAGACATACACTACATTACCAAAGGATTGAACTCAAGGCATCAAAAACCAGTAACCCAGAGTTTCTATCATGTATTTCTATCTGCATCGATGCTACGCAAGGCAGGGTGTTGATAATGAATACTTAATCAATATTTGATACAAGAATATGTGCTAGTTCCAGAAGAAGATATAATGGCCGACTTCTACTCGTTTTCGAGCACAGCCGTCTGACAGGAGAATAGTCGAATGCTATTTTCAGATACCTGCTCAACCCACCGAACCTATGTGTGGTTTATACTGTATCGATTCTGGGCTGACAATAATTACAATTTCTGGGGGAGAACTCATAATCTGGCGTGTTCAGTTTTTTTGCACAAAGCAACTACGGTCACAATGACTTGTAACTTCGTGATGGCACGACCATGGAGGTCTACTGAATAGCTCAACTTCACAGCCCGATGGAAACAAGAAATCACTTTCTTGACAAATTGACCATGACGTGACTCGAACCCACGGTTATATGGTCAGAAAGCAAACGTTCTCGCAAAAAAAAGGCTCTAATATATGTATATGCCTGTATATACGCCTGTGAGCAAGTACACACACACACATATATATACCTGTCATATATCTTTGGTTTAATATCTGAGAATATGAAACAGCTCTAATACAGATATAGATAAAATAAGCCACCGCACAGGCGGATAGACACTCTATATGTCTGGAGATTGGGAAGTGATAAGCGAAGCTAATTAATTTGATTAATGATTCCCACTCATCATGTGAGATCCCAATGAATTTTCTTCACAGATAGTTTTTGCCTTTTTTACATTTAATCTCTGGAAGCCAAAGAGAGAATACGCTCTCTGGCGAAACGCGTTCTTAATAAAATTTTAGACTTTATCTCATCATATATTATATATATATATATATATATATATATATATATATATAGTAGTTCTAAATTTCTAAGTTTCTTTGTATCTTTATTAAAGAAAGAAAGATATATATATATATATATATATATATATATATAATTATAGATAACTAGACTCGTTTGAAAAACCCTCGAATTTTTGATTTGCTAATAATCAAATCAATTTCGAGGAAAAAAAAAGTTTTAAAAAAAGAAAGAGCTACAAACATGAACTTCTGTCGACAAAAAAATCGCACAGATGCAGGTCTGAAGCCCAAAAAAAAAAAAACGATACGAGTAAACAACTAACTAACAAAGAGCTCAATACAGCCGTAGAGCAGACCTAGATACACCTAGTGAGCCAGAAAAACCTACCTAGGTTTCACCTAAACGGATCGTCAGGGAAAGTAAGGCCTTACTTTCCCTGACAATCTTTTTAGGTGAAACCAAAGGTAGGTTAAAACTCACTAGGTGTATTATATATATATATATATATATATATATATATATATATATATATATATATATATATATAGTAGTTCTAAATTTGTAAATTTCTTTGTATCTTTATTAAAGTAAGAATGAACATTAACTTGTCCGTAATTATGACAGGACCGTATTAAAAAGTAAGTAGAAAAAACTTATCTAAATTATTTAATGACATATGTCTTAAAGAAAATATGCTTCAAAATATACGCATAATATATATATATATATATATATATATATATATATAGCAAATATATGTATATAGATCCGACAGTATGAAGAAAAATATACTGAAAAAACAAACAAAACTCCTAATATGTGATTATGCTGTTTTAATGTTAGACCGAAACGTCCGACGTTAAAACAGCATAATCTATATTAGTATTTTGTTTGTTTTTCAGTATATTTTTTTTCATGTGTATATTTATATATATATATATATATATATATATATATATATATATATGTGTGTGTGTGTGTGTGTGTGTGTGTGTGTGTGTGTGTGTGTGTGTGCCTGTGTGGGTGGAAGTGCTGAAAATTTATCACGTCTATTCTGGCTAATGTTGAATCTTTACGTTTCAGATTCAAATGTAAATGCATGGTATAAATAACCTCATGTGTTGAACAGTTTCTCAGTTCTTGAGTATACAGGATAGGACTATATTAGATATTGTTTGGGCATTATATGCTATTTGCTTCATGTTAATACTTGTGTTACGGTTTTTTGTTATGCAATGATTGATATGTGAATGGATCGAAAAAATGATTCGCCAAGGAACAAGTTAGCCTACGAGAATAATAAGATTTAATGTCCTGTCCTGGTTATTGATATTGCACATGAACATTTTTGCTTTTATTGAGTGAAGACTTTTTAGGATCAATTTATTGGTAATTTTTGATTTATATTTACAAAAGAAATTATAAATCCAAAAGCATTTATGGCAATCATTAAGTGATATATCTCAGAGTATTATAATTTTAATTTTTGTTGCTTTCAAGATGGTAGTTTAGAAGAAAAAAAATAAAATAATAATAAAAAAAAAACAATTAATCTATTACATTCTTTCATCTCTATATTTCAAAGTTATTTTTAAACTGCTTTTTATTTCTCTTTTAATTTTAAATTAATAATTCATTCGTCTTATAACCCTAAATAAGGTTTATATTCGGGTTTAATTTAAAAAAAAAGGAAAAAACTTCTTGCCTTTAAGACCTACTACCCTCCTTTTTTGACCCCTGCCTCATGCCTTTCTTTTTTTCCCGATTCTTTCTTTCCAGTCAACTTTAAAAATTTAAATGCAATGTCAATCGTTATCTTCTGTCTTCTTAATTCTTGTTCTTTTATTTTCATCTCTCCTTAATCAGTTTGTTATGTGCCATGCGTGATACACGCTTAGGCGATCATGTATCTTTCAAACAATTCTTATTTAGCTTTCACGGTTAAATTTCTTTTTCTGACATGAACTCAGTCCACACAGGGGTTGATAAGACAGACAACCGATATGTTCCTTTGCCGAAATAGGCTATTCTCCATATGAGGTGATTTGGGATTTTATGGTTTATTAATTATTTTCTCTGTAATAATAAATACATTGAGCTCTTTTTGTGTATCGGTTTTAATATTTTATATTACTAGGAACAACTTGGAGTATATACCAACGAATTTGTTACTTTTTTATATATATATATATATATATATATATATATATATATATATATATATATATATATATAAATGTATATGGAAAGGAAAAGAGAGAGAGAGAGAGAGAGAGAGGGGAGACATAGACACATAAATTACTGTTAAAGAAGGGAATCCAAAATAAATTCTGATGCACAGTCTTTCTTTCAGATGTTGGAAGTGTTTTATAATATATAGAAATGGCAGCTATCCTCGGAGGTTAAGCATCTCTTTATCACAACTACACATCTGCCGTCGCAGTCCACTATTGGATTCTACAATGATTCTTAAAACTAGAAAAAAACTTTTAGAATCTCTGATGTACTGTAGACAAGTAGACTTGACAATGCCACTACAGCTTCATACATATTTTGAGTGTAATCATCTGACTGCAGATTAAAGGCTCCTGCTTTAGCGGGTGAATATATTCCCCAGACTGTTAACACCAAATATTGTGGAATACTATAGGGCTCACCATATACATTTTGCCAGTGGTGATAACAGGCCTGATGTGCAAATAAATAAAGTCAGGATGACTATTGGTTTAAGAGGATGTTTTTATTAATATTCAAACTCTTCTATTGGGCACTAGACGCGCTACTGTGTGTCGCTATTGTACTTATTCAGCAGTACTGCGATTGCAAAAATACGTATATATATATATATATATATATATATATATATATATATATATATAGAGAGAGAGAGAGAGAGAGAGAGAGAGAGAGTGAAAGAGAGAGAGAAGAAGAAGGTAGAGAATTAATACACGCTAAGGATTGTCATTTAGCTGATTGATGTTATCGTCAGCATCCTGACTGCAGACTTTCGCAAAACGACCCTCCGGGAATCACTTCGTCCATTCGTCAGTATATATATATATATATATATATATATATATATATATATATATATATATATATATATATATATATAAAGCGTACTTTGATAAGAAGGTCCTTACGTGGCTGAGATGGTCTAAGGCACGTCAGATATACAGTATACTAGGGTCATTTGGTCACCGTCTGTGAGAAAAAGAACGCCATGACGCAATTCACTCCGCCAGAAATATGGAAATGGCTTTCTGTACTGCTTGGCATTCGCACCAGTAGTTTCAATACGAACATTTCAGAGTGTTTTGGTGTGAATCTGAGGAGAGTAGAAAGGATTCGGAAAGAGTTGGATGATTACAGAGGTGTTTAAAGTGCTCACTTGTGATGGCGATGATATGCCTCCGTTCATTTTCAACACGGTGGCATTCAAGTGTCTTGAAAAGATAATGCTGCCCTTAGACAATTGGTGGCTTCTGGAAGACTCTATGGCTGCGACTACATCACTCTGCTTACATCTGTCCACCTAACTCTCTTGATTGCTTGAATGCAACCCTCTTTATTATTATGTGTTTTGGGGCACAGTTGAGTGTGAGAAAACAAAACTTCTTGTAACACCAAAGATGAACTGAAGGCAATGATTATGGCAGCATTCACCAACTTAAACAACTAAGCGTTGCAAGAGATCCCGGAATTTTCTAGAGGCCGTGGCTGAAGCCAATGGCGATTTTATTGCATAAACTTTCAATCTAGTATTTCACGATATCTTGGTAATTTCTTTGAGTAAATTTTGGTAGATATACCCGTTAAAATGAGATGTCAGTATTTTCATTTTTGCTTAATTTAGACTACAACTTATTCATCGCGTCCTACATAAATACTTTCTGTTGTGGATTCCGGGATGAAATCCGGTCCCAAATGAATGACAAACGCAGGAATGAAATATAGCAAAATAAATGTATTGACGTAATAATACAATTGGTAATACGTTTAGTAGATCCAGAAATGCGGTTAGTAGCAACAATAATATATATACAGTCTGGGGAATTCAGTATCGAAGTATGACTTCCTTCTGAGTCTACGTGCTCGCAACTGTGACTCCTACAAAGCGGTTACCTCACACTCTCACTCTCTCACTGTATCACTGTCACTATCACTCGCACTCCCGTGTATTCACCGGCAGCAGTACAAGTACACACTAGCCGAGTCCACTTGAATGAAAAATGGGTGGACCCCTTAACATTTTTTCTCTCTCAGTCTATCTATCTATCTATCTATCTATCTATCTATCTATCTATCTATCTGCAGAGATAGTAGTGGTATTTTTATTTGGTATAACTAAACTATTTTCATCTCTAATCTTTGTCCATCTTCTCTTCTGTTCATATCAGGCGCCTCATTATCTTTTTATCGACTATAATCCATAATAAGTGGTTCCCGAGCAATTCGTCGGGTGAATAATATATATATATATATATATATATATATATATATATATATATATATATATATATATCAGTATTATTTTAAACAGATGTTAATTCGATCCTTTCTATTATTAAGTTTTACATGTGGCACATGAACCGCGCCGTGATCATTTTAATTTCACATGTCATAAAAACACAAAACATTATCAGATTCGCTATTTCGCCAACGTCGAAAGTTCCCCGTAGTATATAATATTGTTCAAAGTAATAGTTTTTACGACTTGTGATCAGAACACCATATTACTTATAGAGGAAACTTAATTATATCTGCTTTACTGCTATTCAGACAGTTTAAAGATCTTTACACGTGGATAAAATTTCACCATTACTCTTAATTTTTTTTAAAATGCCAAAAGTGTTTCAGGAAGATTTATTTAGGAAAAAAAAACAAAACAAATTGAAAAGAGTAAAATAACGTCAGTGGATTGACTGTTTTAAAATTTCGTAGATGCATTCTGAAAATATGCCACAAGGAAGCAAGTATTGTCGATGTTGCAACAACTGACATATATACATGAGAGTGCGTATCGTTTTATAAATTTCAGAACATCTTTAAAAATCAGTTTCTGCTTTATCAATACAAAAGATGACAGCGATGCATTAACCGCTTTTCCGAAAAGAAAAACCGTCAAAAGCAACAACCACCGACAATATGAACAAAGGAAATCTTTTTGAAGTAAAAGCAGCCTCCTGACAGGTTTTGAAAAATCTGTTTGGCTTTAAGAGAGAAAAAAAAAAAAACAAACATTAGAGTGAATTTATTTCTGCGGTGGAAGAGTGTTAACGATAGACGAGTATTTTTGGTGGTGTGCTTAAAAAAGAATCCGTTTTTTTTCCTTCTAAAATCTAACGTCTTTTTATTATTATGATTTTTATCAGAGAGAATAAGGGTAGAGGAAGGTAAAACAGGAAAGAGATTGAGAAACGGATACCCTAAATGATAGATATGAGAATGGTAAGAGAATAGAATTAGCAAGTTTTTATCTGTAATCGCTTGGGTAATACAAGCTTACCAAAAGTTTGTCGACCTGCAAGAAACATTGATTTTCAATATGGGAATATAAGTAACTGGTACTTAAATTTTTACACCCGCCCTATATAAGACGGATCCATCAATTTTAGGCCATTATTTTCGGCTGTTAGTGATTTTTCTTTAGCTGAAGAAAACGGAAAATAAAATTATATCTTCAAGAACTATAACAGTCAATTTTCGTTGTCTGAGCATTAGAAAACGATGCATAATGCGTTGAGGTTTAGTGTTGTTGAAGATTCCATTGAAAATAAGTGTTCCTTTTGTTCAATCTGAGCCATTATGGTCATGATAATGTAATATTAGTCGTTCCCTTGTATGGAAACAATCGGCATTCATTAACTGCTCCTGTCGGTTGATATTTCTATGATTTTGCATTTAAAACATTGTTTCCGGATGTAGGTTTCTCAAGTCCACTAAATGTTAACGCTCTTTCTGGTACACATTGGTGTTTCCATCTTAACCTTTTGTTAAAGGCAGTGGGAAAAATCAACAGTTTATCATTATTTTTCCCTTTTAATTACATGGGATATCCCCTTTTATTTGATGGTGTTGGAAGTCTTCAAGTTATGTATTTGTTGCTACTTTCTTTAATTGTTTTCCTTTGGCGCCATTTTTTTACTTGATGCTGGATAGTCTTCTTAATGACCTTGAAGATTCATTTGCTAGAAGTCATTTTTATTTATTAATCTGAGAAAACGATTGTAGGGATTTTCCAAGCGTAGTTTAGATTGGACGCAAGACCGAAAGTAGGGGGTACCCAGTGAAGATCGAACTAACTACTCAGTCGTAATTGTTCTAATGAGGCAAGCTGGCTAACCATTACACCACCCCGTGGTGCTCCCCTGAGAAAGAAAAAAAAATCGATTGTATATAGTTGAGAATTTTGATATTTCTGAAGTGATTGGAAACCATGCGCGTCAACCAATGAGTACTTAAATCTGACGAGGTTATTTAAGAATATCATTCGAGTTTTAGGTTAAAATTAGCAGCATGCCCGTGCTTCATTCAAAAATCGTACGACTCATACAGCAATCGCTGTCACTTGACTTAAAATATTTTTGCCCTTCCTTGCCTTTAAAGGAGTGCCCTTTGCCATGCTGATGTTGCTACGTGCCTTACTTCTTGCTCTATACTAAACATTAAATCTGTTACGAAAAAAGAACTAAACAAAATGAACACAAAACGATCACCTTTAAAAAAGGACTCGTAACTGGAAAAACCGAATGAAAAAAGAATGTTAACAACAAATACTTTTTCACACCCAACCCAGTTCTGCGGAATCAGAATCAACGTTGAGTTTAAGCAAACGAATGGGCCAATTGGAGTAAAGTGACATGCAGATTTAAATTTTTCCCACTTGTGACGAATGCAGCTATCGATTTTTTTTTGCATGCTAGCATGCTACTTAAGATTCGTGTCAGTCAGCTGTTGGCTCTCACGCTGGCCAATAGAATCTTCCTGCCTATTCGTGGCAGCCAGCTATAGGCTCTCAGTCTGGCCAGAAGCATGAAAAAATCGATTATTTCCACTATCGATGGGAGTTGGGAAATGCAAAGTCGGTCTTGGCCTTTCCGCTAACTTGGAGCATATGCATGTAAATGTTGGTGCAAATCCGTCGAAAATTGCGGCTGTGCATTCGTTACACACACACACACACACACACACACACACACACACATCCTGCTCTTTATAGATAGAGATTATGGACATACAGACAAATGATACAAGCGCAAACTGGGAGATTTTTTTGTATTATAGCAAGAAACACATTTCTTTTCGGTTTTGAAATTCACAAAGAGCGTGCTATTCAGGATATAAGACCAAATCTTAGAAAGTGTTTTGTGCCATAAATATCGGAGTTCGAATTTTTCACAGAGGAAATACAAAAAAGAATAAACATGGATACCAGAGGTTTATAAGCAAAACGACAAGTATATATAATAATAGTAATTGCTTTTTATCGAAGTATTGATGATTCTTGTTAAAAGCTTCGAAGTATCGACCTTTGAAAAAATTAAATCTATTCAGACAATTGTTTTGATCGAGGACAGCCAAAGCGGGAGAGTAAAACCACTGGGACACCACGGTGTGGAAGAGTTAGAAACAGGAGCTAGGGAGCGAGGACAGAGGAAACGTAATCAGGGAGACAGTAGATAGCTATTGACATTACATTTAAAATTTTGAAGATTAAAGCTGGCTGGAAAGCATGCCGCTAGAAGAGAGTTCCACAAGCGAGAAGTGCGAAAAAAGAAACTGCTAGCATAGAATTTACTGTTTATATCTAGCTAGCTCAACTGTAAATTGGCGAGACCCCGCCGCCTGTTTAGTACTGTGTTTAAATTCAAAGAGTCTGGGTATCATAGCGTAAAGCACATGCGAATAATTACCATGAAAGTATTTATAGAAAAGTCAAAGTTATGGCTGTGGGAAAGTGACTGAAGTCGAGACGCCAGATTAGGGTCAATAATATTCTTCCTTAGATTTTATCAAGGAACTCTCGATAAATAGCAGGCTCACCGGGTCATATGTGGCAGCAATATGCTAAACATGGACTATTGTTATACCTATAGATATATAAGAGAGATTCTGGAGATGAAAAATGTCTAGTAAGACACAGTGAACCAACCTTCCTACGGGTTGATCCAGCAATGGTTTAATATTGGAAGAATATTGTGATATGTACTAAAATTAAAAAGACTTAGTGTCACTTGTGTTTCTATCTATCGTTGGTAATAGGTTTAATACTACCAACCTAATTAAAATATTAATAATTAGATCATTTTGACATAATAGACAATTTCGATCGTTTTTTAATGAAATGGGGGATTAGTGCCATTTCTTCAAAAGTAAGACTAACTTTAACATATTACATAAACATTTATCGATTAGTATTGTACGAATGCTCATTTTGTGTAATGAATAGATTTAATTTTCAATCAATAATGTAAGAAAAAAAATCACCAAAAAACCCGGTCACCGTTCAGTAGAAATGTGCCTGCACAACTAAGTTCATTATCCAATATGGAACAGGTTAGCGAGACGAACTGATTACACGTCGATAATAATGAGTGTAGCATACTTTCGATCATTCAGAAGCTAATCTATAATAAACAAATCGATAATGATCATGAATGCAATATCAGAATGAAGAACCTCGAGAAACAGTATCGATCAACAAGTAAAAAATACAAATCAATCACAAATTTGATCTGAATCATGGTCTTGATTTTCTTGCTTAATCGAAGTTAAGCAACATCCTTTTGCGTCAGTAACAGTGGTAAAACTTCAGGTTTCACCTGCTGTTTAAAGTCAGCCATAGATCGAGGTATGTTCATATCTATGAAAACAAGGTCAGGAGGTCGGGTTCGTGCACTACTTAGCTAGTCCGTTTGTAAAAAATAGGAATACTTGTTTAAAAAAAAATATATGTTAACCTCATTAGACATTTCTCCTGTCACGGCATGTGCCAGAATAAAAAAAAATAATGTTCATAATATAAATAAAGTGTAATATCGATCTCTTGACATCAGAGAAAGTTATCTGAACTCATTTACAAATGTCAAATTTGAAACTACTTACGTCATTCATAAAAGCGTGATATTATGAAAGTAAGGACAAAATAAGAAAGATGCAGTTATCAATGACACAGGCACAGTTTCAAACTTGACATTTTGGAATAATAAAAAATAGAGCTTAAGTACTTTTTAAATTTCAATTTAAAGACGCTTGGTGCGAAAAATTTTTTAACGAGACTTTCGGGTTGATCGTTATTTCTTAGGCAAGAGTTTGATGCTCACAAGGTGCTCAAAATTTGTGGCGTTGTGACAAGACTAAGGTAATCTTAGTAAATGTGCAATTTGGCAAGTAAATGGAGCAATAATGGAAGCAACTGTACAATTGCAATAAAACTTAATTTTCAATTACAGACAATTCAAACAATGCTAGGTTTACGATTTAAACACGCTGATAAGATCGATTATAGTTAGTCTGGATTAAAGAGAAGGTACTGAATAATTAAATCTTAGAATAGGATTCTCATTTTTGCTTGATGCTTATTTTGCTTTGAAAAAAGTGTGCATACTATTCTTGTTGGAACTTAAAACTATTGGCAATTGTGCGTGTGTGTTTCTTGGACTTTTTCTTAGTGCTTTTGATGAAAGGAGGCAGGAGGAGTAATGGATAGCTGATCGAATTGAGTAATCGGGGAGTCGTGTTCAAATTCCAGTCTGATCACTTGGGAAAGTTATAAATCCTATTGTGACAACCGGTACTAAGTAACTCTGAATTCAAAACTCTATGTATCCCTAGCATAGCACATACTATACCGCTAAAGAAACACATACTATATATATATATATATATATATATATATATATATATATATATATATATATATATATATATATATATGAAACAAAACAAACACACACGTATGTATATATATATATATATATATATATATATATATATATATATATATGTGTGTGTGTGTGTGTGTGTGTGTATGTATGTATACCAATCTCTTTTCCCACGAAAATAGAAAAAATAAAATAGGAAAAACAATTAAGCAAGAAAAACATAAGATATAGTTATCTCTAGAAGAAAAAAGAAAGACATAGGATACTGTCTAAAAAAGAAACAAGAGAAAAGAAAGAAAGATAAGTAAAGTGCCTACAGTCAATCAGAACACCCACCTACAATAGTAAAACAAACAGTGCACAACACAATTTCCTTTCTATGGTTATCATAGAAATATTTACGGTCGACCTGGATGCATGATTCGAGTTGTTTCCATGTTCTGAATGAATATAAAATTTACCATCCTTTCTGGATTTTAATGGCTGGCTTTTGGTTGAAAAACAATGGATTCTAAGTGTTGCTCATTATTTAGAAAAAAATTTCATTTTTCGAAAAAAAAAAAAGAATTAGAAAACTGAACTAGAAATTCATCTGAGTTCACAAAATATTTGCCCATTTAAAACAAGGTTGAATTTCGTGTAGGAAAGGATGCAAACTATATTGAGTGTACACTGTGTAGGTGTTTCAAAATGTTTATGATTATCTAATCATAAACATTTTGATTTATGGTTAACTTGGATATATTCTTAATCCCAGTTACCTGAGGTAGTACTGCTTAGTAAAATGGTCAGTATAGGTGGAGTCATTGTTTCTCAACAGACCAAAACATATAAAGTTATTGACCGATTGGTAAGAACAGTATAAATTGCTAAAAGGTTGAAACTAATTTATAGAAAACTAAAAAAAAAAAATAACTGAAATCATTTGTTAGAAGATCTAACCTTAATAATGTCATGAAATGAAATTTCAGAAAATATTTAAGTCCAATATACATTGGAATCTAATTGGCAGGTAAGACAATGCTTGAAAGAACTAGTGTTATTAGTTTA
Source organism: Acanthosepion pharaonis (assembly GCA_903632075.3). Lineage (NCBI taxonomy): Eukaryota > Metazoa > Mollusca > Cephalopoda > Sepiida > Sepiidae > Acanthosepion > Acanthosepion pharaonis. The sequence continues at coordinate 2,498,217 of CAHIKZ030003813.1, forward strand.
AATACGGATAAATAATAAGGACATTAACGTTAGCTATGAAAGGAAACGAATTCTTCAAGTACACATGACAAATGTTTATATTGGGATATAAACGTACATGATGAAGTTATTATACCCGGTAATTTTTGTGTTAAATGTAGAAATGCATTTGATGTATCACACCTGTAGGGTGTATGTTCTATATTTCATGTAAACAATCGACCAAAAGCTAGAATTTGTAAGAGAGGGACGAAGGAATGTTTTATTTCCTCCTGCAACGTCCCGGTTTCCTGCACGGGAGAAAGGCAAATGTCGCAGGGGACGGTGAGATGCCTCTCCACAAAGCAATATTTCCTGTACATTTATAACTCAACCATTTGATATTTTTGCCATATCTAGCCTGTTGCCCCTACCATAACTTTCGAGGTTCTTGATAAAATTCAACACCGTAATGTAATCGATCGTGACCTGACATCTCGATTTCAGTCGCATTCTTACCGGCGTGACGTCGTGATTTCCCTATGAATTTTCTACAAATATTTTCATAGCAATTGTTCCGATGATCTTTCCTCTTTAGCGCCTTGACTGAATGGATTTAAACGTGCTACTAGATTGGCAATTAGGTCTCATCGTTTTACTGTTAACCTAGCTAGGCACAACCGTAAGTTCTATTCTAATAGTTTCTTTTCTCGCACCTCTTTTATCCTTTCCGATTCCATGCTTCCTAGCAACTGACATTTTTCACAAATTGAAATGTAATGCCAATCGTCTTTAGTCTTTCTGAAACCTACCCTGTTATGTTCTTTCTCCTCATTTCTCCTCACTAAATTTTCTTTCACTCTCAGTAACTTCCGGTCGTCTTAGTGGCCTTATCACCTTGATTGTGTTGAAATGATTAAAAAAACATATTTGTCGACAGAAGCAACGATGAGTTGGCTCTGCAGAAGAATTCTGAGAATCTCTTGGACAAGACATGTGAACAATGAGGAAGTTATATAGAAAATTAAAAAAAAAAAATTTGTCATGGATTTACCTAACATGCAATCAAAACAACATAGCTGAAATTCCTAAGACACACAATGAGGATAAGAGGGCTTGGATGATTTGACACTCACAAGACATATCGATGGCAAGAAGGACAAAGAAAAAACAAATGACCTACCTAACGAGTTTGTGTAAATGTGTGGTAGGACAAGATGTGGGGATATATATATTAAAGCAACAAATGTCATAAATGGGGCGCAGCACATCGGAGAAGATTAGCGAACTATGAAGAAGTTTTAAACTAAAGAATATATTCGTGAACGAGAATGGCCGACATATTATCTAACGCTATTTTTTAAAAAAATGGGGTTTCAAGGGTACAAATCAATAAAAGAGTACCCAGAAATTAATCCCATAGAAAAGTTGTGTTCGTTCATTTTTGCGTGTGGAGGAAATATCAGTCACATAATAATTGAATTATTTTATTCATAGAATTCCCAATTCCGAGGTTTTAAAACAAAAAAAAAGTTGAAGCACTAATACTAGCTCCAGCTATAAGCGCAGACACATAAATTTTCACAGAAAGCATAGAAAGGAAAATAATGCTATTAATTGCATTTAACAATTAAGAAATAGGATAGGATTTGATAGCAGTGTAATTTTTCAATAGATTCTTTTTATATACAACTGTGGATAAGGCAAAAAATGTTGCTTTCAAATTTCTGAATGAATCTTATGATCAGAATTTTAAGAGCCCAATAGTTTTAATTACATGTTTTTTTTTTCGCTGTGGAATGATACACATCTATAAAATCTAGATCTGTTTTTATATTGTTTTCGAAAAATAGGGTATTGATTAGTAAACAGTGGGTGTATTTTGACGGGGAAGAAAGAAAAAGGATCGTTTTATTAAGTATTTATTATTTGCAAACAAAAAGTAGAATAAAACATCTAGGACTATTCAAAAAATAAAACAAAAGAAACATCGCATAATGGATAGAATGAGAGACAAATAGAAAGAAAGGAATTCATACTAAGGAATAGGAACATAGATAAATATAATAGACCTTATAACACTACAGAAACACCCGCAGAGAAATAAAAGAGGTTTAGACTTAAACAGATTGATGAGATCACACACACACACATATATATTGTCATCCACAAACAGACTGCTTCACTATATCACAAAACTTCAGTGTGGCTAGACATCCGATTGCTTCAAGCTGAGATCGAAATCCGACCGATTTGTTATCAGTCAGACATTCTACCCCAGGGTATCGTTACATGGCAGAGAAAAAGGGAAATTTTAACGTTTTCTATGCAAAATACGTCAGTGGCCCGGAGTGCTCAATTCAATTCGGTTGAAGAGCGATACGAAAACAGATCAAACATTATCGGTATTGGTGCTATGTCAACTTAACTAACGTACGCAGAGGGAAGCCGCTTGGCACAGATTGACTTTCAAAAATGTTGGGCCTATACACTAAGTTATAACGTCCTCACTCACTTCCGTTGATGCTTTGAAGGAGAGCGTGAGGAAGGTAGTCTTCTCACCATACTATAGAGGTCCTTCATGTCATGTGCAGCATAATCACAACATTCAAGTACTAGATTAGTGGCAAGGTCTCATCATTTTTAAATTGAAATGGCTAGAGGTAACCGATTTCAAGACATCGTGAACATCCAAGAGAATACGACGAGGCAATTGCTCGCTATCCAAATATAATTACGGGAATGTTTTCATAAGTGTAAACGAGGCTGGATAAAGTTTGCAGATTCAGAAGGGGAGTACTTCGAAGGAGATTAAATGCCGATATATATATATATATATATATATATATATATATATATATATATATATATATAAGTTATGAAGAACTTGGTAAACCGTATGGGTAATCCCAAGGAGGATGAAATCCTGAGAGCTCAATGTAAATCCAGAGCTAGAGCTAATATTTAAAAGAAAACAGACCATTTTAAGGTACCATTACAATAATTTATTTCACCAGAGTCCTTTTAAAAGGACGCCGGATCATCAGGTAACACTTCCAACAACGAAATGAAACGAAAAATGAGATTAAAATTGATGGGTAGTGTAAGTTTTTGTAATTTAACAGGGGGTGTCAGAGGGATAGTTAAAGAGACAAGGTAGAGTATAGGGAGGGGTTAATTTCATATCTCTCTCAAGTATACTTTATATTGGGGTAGGAGGAGTGACCAGACCTTGACCTATTTAGATGGTTAACTTAAAATTAAAAAATTAAATTAAAATGGTTAATATATATATATATTATGGAATGTGACATTAAAACATGTAAATATCCAATACAAAATTGTACATTTTGTTTCAACATTAAATTAACGTTTCTTCATGTGGCAAAGAATGAACGTACTAACACACCCACACACACACACCCCCAAACACACACACACACACACACACACACACACACACACACACACACACACACACATATATATATATATATATATATATATATATATATATATATATATATATATATATATATATGGAGGCACGGTGGAGCAGAGGTTAGCGGCTTGGATTGAGGAATCGCAGAGCCGAGTTGGAATTCAGTCGAATCCACTGCATTCACTTACGTGCTAATACCCTTGGGAAAGGTATGTATCCTCTTCACCCCCCTCCAGCTATGGGTAAAATAGCAGGACAGACTGGGTTCTATAGCCTTGGATGGCAACTGGTCTAGGAGAAGGACAACTCTGAATTCAAAACCTGCGGAGGGTCGTTTGGGAACCTTGTGGCATGCATTCGGTGCACCAGGTTTCTGTATTCGTCCCTCCAAAAAGTGTGGCTGGTCCTGCACAAGGCTTTCACCACTATAAACAAATCTCATGTGCCGGTGTCGGGATGTCGGTTTCCTGGGGACTTATCGGCCTGACCCTCATACGTCGAACGCGACGGGAGAGTCGATTATATATATATATAATGAAAAGGCTTAAACACTAATATTCCATGGTCATAATTTATTCCATTGGAATCGTAAATACGATCCAATTCATCAGTCCTACAAATTCAAAAAGAAAACAGAAAAAAACCAACTTCGGAAATAAAAACAGAATTTAGAGAGAGTGTAAGTATGAGGAGGAGGGAGATTAAACCTCAACAGAGACAATTTTCTCTTAATTAAACCCCTTCCACCCATCTCTCCTACAATTCTCTCTGTTAAGGTTTAATCTCCCTCCTCCAATCTATTCCTTCTGCTTCCTCTTCTATCTTTCTCTTTTATTGTCTGTTTCCTTGTCTCTTCATGACCTCATCACCACAACACACACGCACACACACACACACACACATATATATATATATATATATATATATATATATATATATATATATATATATATATATATATATATATAAAATGTAAAAAAAAAAGAAACAACAGCAAGATATATAATCCGGTGTTCTTATAGATATTTTTATTTTTTACAAAATAGTGCTCAATGTAAATTTACAGAGCATTAATATTATAAATTAATTGATTTAAAATATGTTTTTTCGCTACACAGTTCTAACCATGTTTCAAAATGGAAGCTAAAAGCCACGAATAGCTTCCATTTTTGAAACATGTTTAGAACTGTGTAGCGAAAAACATATTTTAAATCAATTAATTTATAATATCTATATATATATATATATATATATATATATTCCTCCAGTTTCCTGTTATATCGTTCCCATCATTCTCTTTTATTGTCTGCTTCTCTGCTTCTGAATTACTGCACCCCAACATCATATATCTATTCCTCCAGCGTCCTATCATTCTCTTTTATTGTCTACTTTCCTGTCTCTGCACGACATAACCACCACAACATATATCTATTCCTCCAGCTTCATGTTCTCAATAATTATATACACATATCTATCGCTCTAGCTTCCTTAATCTTACCTTCAAACACTTTCAAGTTTTCTACTAGATTTCTGTTATGATAATTTCTGATATTTGTAGGCTCCTCTCCTTTCTATCAATTACATCATCCCTTCAATATATAACTATACCTTCATCTTTCTTTATTTTATCACATTTTTCCCGTTTCATCGCTATTCTTTCATAAAGACGACCTTCTGCTTTTATTGAAAATTAGCTTAATTTCTGGATATAAAACTCAAAAGTAGACACGCATATACATAGGTGAATACACAAATGTATTTATTGTAAACAATAACCATTTCTTCCTTTTTGTTTAACCTCAAATTCTTCCGCCAAGCTGAATGGTTACACTCTAATTGAGGCTCCATATTTTGCACTCATGTTCCCTCTAGTCATCAAGTCAAAATCTTACATGCGATCCACTGCTAAAGATGTTGGGTGAACTAGCCAGTTCATTCCATTGATCCAGGAAGCACATGACTCATTCTGCCATGGAATTTAGCAATACTATCCTCACTTTCAAGCCATGATAGATTTTAAGCTGCTTTGTAAGGGATAATTTATTTTTTACTTCCTCACAAACGCTACGTTGCAAGACTATAGCTAATTTGTTGCTATTTCCACGACAATCATCGGATGAGATCCAATATTTAATTCCACAAGTTCATAGTTAAGATTAGCTATGATACGTCTAAAACACCCGCTTTTCCCCCATATTCTAATTCTCATATTGTAATTTTAGGCCCACTCAAAGAACTTGTCCCCAGAACTGCCACTTTACGGAAAACTACCAGCTTTCCTGAACACTATTATCTAAATCTGTGCATTTCATATCACACACTTCATTTAGTATCCCTCTGGAGTTAGTAACTCTTCAGCCTTGTATTGGTGAAATTTATTTTATAAAAATGGTGTATTATAAAGTGAAACGTTCAGATCAAAATTAAGTTTAAATCTGTGTATCAGGCTACGTAAATTAATCCATCCTCATATGCACAAATACACACAGCTACAAAAAAAATACTTGATACATCTTGTAATTTAAGACACATATTAATTCCGGAAAAAATACCCACAAAAATCATCGTGGGTCTTTACATTAACAGGTCAATATGTAGAGAGGAGTTTGCCAAAATTACCGAACCCAAATCAACAGATACAAGCAATCGCGAACCCCAGAATATAATATAGAGCTACCTTTATCATTTATAGGTATTAACTAGTATACATCCAATTAGTACCATACTATATAGATTTTTCTCTAGTCTTTAGCTTCCTACCGGTACTTACCGGTCATTCATCGAGACATACCGTACGGCATCGCCACGAAAAGCTGACACCGCCTCTGTATACAAACGTACTGCATTTATTGTATTCTGTATTTTACTAAATTAAGTAATGTTAATTACTGTAATAATAAAAAATGGCGACTCGTTAATACATTCTTACAGTAACAGAGTCGATGTAAACGCAACACACAGTTTGCTCCGTGGAACTGGGAGTTGGATGCAGCCCCCCTGTCTGTTGAGATACCTTGTGAGTTGTTGTGACAAATATTGTTTCTGGTGTGAATAGGGATAACATTTGTGCTAAACTATTGAAAATCTAATTAATAATAAAAGCAAATATTTAATAATAAGTCCAAAATATGATAAATTGTTGTGTTGTGTAAAATGACACTGTAGAGTAGGCGACCTTGACTTGTTAGTACAGTAAGCTATTAAACCTACAAATATCTTTTCAAAAATATCTAGCTAGTTATATGGTGCGTCTTAACACTTGTAGCGTCTTAGCATACGGGAAATACGGGAAATACGTTATTCATTTCCTCGTTTGTGCCGTGTTCTTTAAGGGTCTGAGCGATCATCCGTTGTATCTCTTGGTAATGATTTGTCTTTTTACCATCATTTCAAGTCACTGTTCTACAATCCATTTACCGAAGCTCGTTATATAGGTTACTCGCCGCTTTCCTCTGATTCTCTCGACTTCAGTATATCTTGTGAGTCAAATTCTCAAAGCCATATTTTCTAATTAGGTGTCCGAGAAATTTCCAATGTCTCTTTCAGATTCTATGTATAAGCTTCCATATTTTTTTGCTTCGATTTTTTTAATCTTCCTCCAATCATTGTTTTCTTGAAATCATTTTATTTTCTCTTTCTTTCCCATTCTGTATTTTCTTGCATTTCTTATTTAACTCTCCGTTATTCACCCCCGCTACTTTCCCTCCCACTTTCTTTCTCACATAGAGAGAAAGAGAGAATAGGAAAGAAACAAAGAGAGATTTGGAAGGATAAAGAGAGAAGAAGCGGAGTAAAAAAAAAGAGAGGAAGCTTTTAAAAAAGCCACAAATCTTAATCACACAAAAATGTATCAGTGAAAACTAGCAATCGAAAGAACAAGTAAGCAATTGGAAATAATAAAATAAAAAGAAAGGTAAAAGATAATGATTTTTTAGCGGTGAGTATGGGCGAGGTGATAAAGCAATAGAACAGAGTGAAAGACCTTTAAAAAAAAGAAACTAAATAAACGGAAGAAAAAAAACAAACAAAAATATAAAAACTCAGATTAACTGACTTCCCGCGACTCGTACATCTGCCACAGATTTCCTTCGTTTTCTTCCCTAAATCTCGGTAATAAATAAAAAGATGCAAAAATAACAGATAAAAAGAAAAGCACAAACTATACAAGAGTAGAAACCTTGGTACATAAAAGGGTTTTAGATTGACTGTCAGAGTAGAAAAAATTAGAGGAAAAAAACAAAAACGAAAAACAAAAAATAATTTAAAAGAAAATGGCGGCAGACAGACACAGAGAAAAATTTAGTGTTTCGAATTGTTTTGAATGTTTGCTTCCAGATTTACGGTTGATGATAGTTTTGCTGACGATAATGGTAATGATGATTTCCTTGACGCCATCACTTTTCGCCTCCCGGACAAGACAACTAGAGAGTTATTCAACAGGGGTGCATAATCAATTTCTCATTTCCTGTAACACGGAAACAGCTTTGCGAGAGTGGTTTCAATGAAACAGAGAAATTGTGAGCAGTTTAGTATTGTGGCTACGTCAACGTCAGCGTCAAGTAAAACAAATAATAAAGCGAAGTAAATGTATGTATGAGTACGTTTGTAGGTGTGACCTAAAAGTGTACATATACCAATTTGGATGCGCTTGTTTGTTTCTAAAGAACGAAATCTGTACAGATAGAAAGGTAAAAATAGAGGGTGCAAGATAAATGACAAAATGAAAATAGATAGTCAGATATCGGAAAGACAGAATTGAAAAGAAAGAGTGAAAATAGAGAGAGAGAGAGATAGAGAGAGAGGGAGAACGAGAGAGGGAGAGAGAGAAAGAGAGAAATAAAGAATTAAAACGAGTAAGTAATTGTGCCAAAAAAAAAAAAGCCAGAATTAAAAAAGAGAAACTGAGTTTGTGAAGAAAGAAAATTAAATATAAGAAGATCTGTGAGATAAAAAAAACGAGGACTCTTCTAAAACTATTAAAACATATCCTGCAATAATTAAAAGACAGAAACGAAAAAGAGAAAAGAAACGAGACAGCGAAAAAGAATCAAAGAAAAAGAATTCTTCATAGAAATAAGAACCTAAAGAATATAGTTGGAATACAGCTTTATATCATGCAATTCTCAAAGAGACGTGTCTAACAGTCTATTTCGCTAGTGTATTACCTTCGATTCTCATTGAGAACCACACAAAATAAATAGAACCTTCAGAAAGAAAGAGTTGAAACTACTCTAATGCTGCCACAAAATAACGGTGGAAACTATTAATAGCTGATTTTTTTTTAATAGTATATAGTAGCTACGGCACAATATCTGATAACTTGGTTTGCCTGCTTGGCAGTTGATGTCATAAAGTCCCGGATGTCAGAGTTGAAGACAAGAGAAAATTAAAAAAAAATTGTCTGATGAGTTTCTAGATGAATGGCTGTGAGATTGACGCAACAAACTTTTGACTGGCATTTTTCAATATCATACCTAATTACCTACAAATGTAATATTAGCCAATATTAAAAAGAAAAGAAACAAACCTTAAAGTTTTAAAAAACGGACGAATCATGGCATCTATGGAGCCTAAATTAGACAGAGGCACATAATCTTTCATTGAACTATATGTTGTTATACTTTTTAAAATCGTTTCACTCGCTCATTCTCGTTTACGAATATACTCTGTAGTTCGCTAATCTTCTGTGCTGTGCTGTGTCCCATCGGAACATTGACAATCATAGCCCTTCATGACTTCTTCTCATTTGTTGCTTTAAACAATATTTTCCTCTTTAATATATCACCCCACATCCTGTCTTACCACACATTTACACAAAGTCGTTAGGTAGGTTATTTGTTTTTTTTTCTTTGTCCTTCTTGCCATCGATATGTCTTGTGAGTGT